>PVKA01000329.1:0-26795 GCA_004027165.1 Ctenomys sociabilis | reverse complement strand
CAAAAAGGTATGTCAAGAAAACAAAACATCAGCAAAGAGCTAGCAGTTCTGAACCAAGCATTTGAATTAATGGACTTAGTGAACATATACAGAATGTTATACCCAACATAATCTGAATACACATTCTTTTCAGCTGCATATGGGACATTTTCTAAGGTAGACCACATACTAGTCCATAGATCATGCTTAAGTGTATGCAAGAAAATAAATATCCCATGCATATTATCTGACCACAGTGCAATCAAACTGGAAAGTAACAACAAAAGAAACCACAAAACCCTCATAAGCATATGGAAATTAAATAATATCTTCCTCACCACAAATGGGTACCAGATGAAATTCAATAAGAAACTAAACAATATCTAATGTTTAATGAACATGAAAATTCAAACAGAACTTACAGGAGTTTGTGGGGGTGCAATGAAAGCAGTTCTCAGAGAGCAACTTACAGTGGTGAACTCACACATTAGGAAAACAGAGGCAGAACAAATAAATACACTAATATGAAACATCAAGCTTCTAGAAAAAGGAAGACCAAACCAAGCCCAAAGCCAATAGTTGGGAGAAAATTTTGAAAATTAGAACACAATTTAATGCAATTCAGACGGAGTCAACAATACAAAGAATTAAATAAAAATGCTGGTTCTTTGAAAGACTGAATAAAATTGAGTAACCCATAACCAACCTTCTCAAAAAGAGGAAAAACAAGCCTCAAAATCAAGCAATAAGGAGTGAAAAGGGAAAAATTAATACAGATTCTCTGGAAATTCAGAAGATCATCCAATAGCTATTCTGAAAAATTTAAGATCAAAGACAAAGAAGAAATGAACAGATTCCTAGATACATACAAATGCTAAAACTGAATCAAGAAGATATAAAAACTCTGAATAGCCCACTATCTGCCAGTGAAATTGAAAATGTCATAAAGAATTTACCAACAAAGAAAATTCTAGGTCCTGATGGATTCACAGCTGAACTCTATAGGAAATTTAGAGAAGATTTAATCCTAGTACTTCTCAAACTCTTCAATGAAATTGAAATTGAAGAAATATTCTCAAACACATTCCTGGAGGGAGGTATTATATTGTTACAGAAACTGAAGAAAGATTCTAACAAAAAAGAGTTACAAGCCAATCTCCCTCATGAATATAGAGGCAAAAATCCTCAGTAAAATATTAGCAAATACCATACAGAAAATCAACAAAAAAATTTCACACCATGACCAGGTATAATTCATCCCAGGAATGCAAGGTTGATTATGCATATCTATAAATGTAATTGACTGCATCAGGAGAAACAAAATCAAAACCCACATGATCATCTCAACAGATGCAGAAATGGTTTTTGACAAAGTCCAACACTCATTCATGATCAAAGGCCTATGAAAATTGACTAGATGGCCTCTACATCATCCTGATAAAAGCCATCTATGATAAACCAATAGCCAATATAATTCTAAATGGAGAAAAACTGAAAGCGTTTTCCTCTCAGATCATGTATAAGACAAGGATGTCCTCTATCACTGCTCCTATTCAATGTAGTTCTGGAATCATTAGCTAGACTCATTAGATGTGAGAGAGAAATAAAAAGAATAATATATAAAGAAGAATTTAAACTATAATTATTTGCAGATGATCTGATAGTCTACTTGGAAGACCCAAAAATACTGTACCAAGAAGCTCCTAGAATTAATAAAAAAAATCAGTAGCATAGCAGGATATAAGTCAGCACCCAAAAATCAATAGCATTCCTCTACACAGATAGAAAAATCAATGAGAGAGAAATTAGAAAACCAATACCCTTCAGAATAGCATTAGCATCCAAAATAATGAAATATTTAGGAATTAATCTAACAAAGGAAGTAAAAAAGCCATACAATGAAACTTACAACCCTCTAAAAAAGAGATCAAAGAGAATTTCAGAAAATGGAAACATATTCCTTGTTCTTGAATAGGAAGAAGCCACATTGTGAAAATGGCCTTACTCACAAAATTACTATACAGATTTAATATAATCCCTACCAAAATACCATCTATGTATCTCATCAATCTAGAGAAAACATTCTTAAAATTTATGTGGACCTAGAAGAGATCTAGCATAGCAAAGGCAATCTTGGGTAACAAAGTCAAGGCAGAAGCCATCACAATTCCTGATTTGAAATTATACTACAAAGCTGCTGTGATAAAGTCATCGTGGTACTGCTAAAAAACAAAAGCAGATCTGAGGATCAATGGAACATATTTGAAGATGCATATACAACTAAAAAGTCACATGGCCAATCTTATCTTTGACAAAGCAGCCGAACATGTTCACTGGAAGAAGGCCAGCCTCTTAAATAAATGGTGCTGGAAAAACTCACTCTCATAACGTTTTGGTATTGTACAAGGTGTATACATGATATTATATTTACAGATATTATTTTAGCAGATATCTCTTATCAGTGAATTAAGATTGCAGCTGCTTACTTATCTTATTTTTTATACCTGAATTATATCAAAAATTCAATAATTATTTTCCTAGTGGATGACTGTAGTACTAGAAGCCAACATAATATCTTGTCGAACCACCATTAGTGCAGACAGTTTGCAATGTATTAATTTATCGAATCTGTATTGTTAAGGTGTCTTGAAACTGTCTGATTGGCATTTGTAGTTCAATGAAATAAAATAAAATAAAAAATTAAAAAGTAAATAAAGTACAGTGCAAAGGGCTGGGGAAATGGCTCAGTAGAATAAGCGCTTCCCTGACAAGTGCAAGGGGCTGAGTTCAATCCTGGTTCTGCAAAAAATAAGTAAATAAAATTAAAATTAAAAAATAAAGTACAGTGCAAGTATAGAATAGGATTATTTTTGTCACAATAGAATTGTTAAGTCAGCCAGATGCCAATTATTATAGGTAAATAACTCAAAGCAATCTGAAACTGATGTTGACATCTTTGAATTCAGTACTTATTGAAATAGTGGGGTACTAATGGTAGGTAAGTGTGTCAATTTTGTAAATGATGGTCTAGAATTTACCAATTTATGGAAAAAATATTAATTATTTCTGCAAGCTCTTGTTTGTTTAAGATTGCCTTTCACTGTCAATTAAAATTTATTATATGTTTTCTGTACTTATTGCAGTGCAAGTCACAACATTAAAAAAAAAGTCACACACACACAAAAAAAACTCACTCTCCATATACTGAAACTAAAACTGGATCTGGGTTTAGTTTCAGTGGAGAAGGAACCCTTCTCCACTGTTGGTGGGAATGTAGACTGGTACAACAACTATGGAAATCAGTGTGGAGATTCTTAAAAAAAATAGGACTGGAATTTCCATTCAATCCAGTTATTCACCTTCTGAATATTTTCCCGAAACTAAACTACATACACTAAACTAAAGTCAAAGCAGGAGGCTGGGGAGATGGCTCAGCGGAATAAGCACTTCCCTGCCAAGCACAAGGACCTGAGTTCAATCCCCAGTTACACCAAAAAAAAAAAAAAAAATAATAAAATAAATACAAAATAAAACAAAGTCAAAGTGGATTAAGGATCAAAACATTAAAGGAGAAACACTAAATCACCTGGAAGAGAAAGTAGGTAGAAATCTTGAAAACATGGGAGTAGGCAGATAGCTTACTTATTGCAAAGAACCAACAACTGGGACCTCCTCTTATTAAAAGTTTCTACATGTGAAAAGAAATCACTAACAGAGTGAAAAGACAACCCACAAAATAGGAAAAAATCATAATCAACAATTACTCAAACAATGCACTTCTATCTGAATTACAAAAAGAGCTAAAGAAAAAATTCGGTCTCCAAAATTTAAAGACCCAATCCAAAAATGGTCATTTGAGAAAAATACACACTTCTTAGAGGAAGAAATGTAAGTGGGAAATCAATTTACAAAAAATGTTCCACAGCACTGGCTGTTTGAGAAATGTAAATTAAAACAGCACTGAGATACCATCTCACACCAGAAAGAATGGCTATCATAAAAAAAAAAAAAAATCAACTGATAACAAATTCTGGAGAGGCTGTGGGGAAAAAGGAACCCTTCTCCACTGCTGGTGGGAATGTAGACTGGTACAACAATTATGGAAATCAGTGTGGAGATTCTTAAAAAAAATAGGACTGGAATTTCCATTCAATCCAGCTATTCACCTTCTGAATATTTTCCCAAAAGAACTAAAAAGTCATTTCATAGTGATATATGTGTACCCATGTTTACTGAAGAGCAATTTGTTATAGCCAAATCTTGAAAACAACCAAAATACCCATCACTTGAGGAATGGATGAAAAACATGTATTTTTATATGGTGGACTATTACTCAGCTATAATGAAGACAAACTCGAAGCCTAATAGCTAAGTGCAACCAGAGGTTATAATTTTAAGTGAAATAAATCAGACCCATGTGTGCAAATATCATATTACTCCTTTGTGTAAGAACCTGAAAGAATAAGTAAAATGTGAAGAGCATAATAGAGTAAAACAAAAAGGAACTGAACTTCATTGAACAATGAAGATGAGAAAAAGGAGAAAAGATAGAAAAAAAGGATGGATAGAAAAGCATGCAAGTATTGATACAGGTTGAATGAGAATATTATATTCATAATTTCCATCATGTTTTTGAAAAGAGCACTTAATTTTTAGAATTTGTACCTTGACTAACTCTGTATGCTGATATCTGAGATCTGAACAACTACATCAAGGACACCAAACCCGGGATTGAATACCTCTCATTTTGGTCATAGCAGTCCTAATGTCTTATCAATTATTATAGTCTCTTTAAAATATTAAAACAAAAAAGGTGAAAGAAAGAAAAAGAAAGAAAGAAGGGAGGGAGGGAGGGAGGGAGGCAGGAAGGGAGGAAAGGAAGGAAGAAATGCTTGTCTTGTATATGTTTCTAGATACTGTGTCTCTTAGTAACTTTCTACCACACTCAGGCCAAATCAACACTAGGTGTAAAAGGACTATAATAATAAAAAGTAAATGAAAGTTCAATAATAACACTGAGTATTTGAAAATCTACCTTGAAGCCACATTACATCTCCCTAATGCTATTTTAAGAAATATAAGACAAATATATATTGATGCTACATAAGTCAAGATAACTCTTATCACCTATTTCTCAAAGATTGTTGTTTCGCCATCTGTTTTCAAGTTGAACCATGTTGACACTCATAGGTAACTGAAACAATCTGTGTGTGTGTGTGTGTGTGTGTGTGTGTGTGTGTTTCTGATCATTGTTAGGCAGAGAGATTTGTGGCTATTTAACAAAACAGCAAAGAAATGATAAACAGCAGCCCTAAGCTTCAACTCCTGCCCATAAAGATATGCTATTCTTCTAAACTTGAATTATCTTGTTTAGAAAAAGAGTGAAAATAAGATGTATCTGTATCTATCTATCTATCTGTCTGTCTGTCTGTCTGTCTGTCTGTCTGTCTATCTATCTAAACATAAATACATATACAGAGAGAAAAAATCAATTTCAGTTTTTGAAATTTAGAGAAAATAAGAGTTAAGACTTTCCTGAGGCCTGTCTCCAGGCTATTTAAATTTCATGGAAGCTTCTCTCCCTGAGATCTTAAGTATCATTTCCAATGATTTAGCTTTATAGGAAAATCTACCACATGCACTATATCCATGTGACCAAGTATTGTCACTGGGATTATTTTGTTTGCCCAACTACCAGCCTATCTTAGTTTGGCACATATTTGAAATTTTACTTTGTAAATCATGATACATATGTAGTTACATGAAAAACAAGCATTGATTTACGAAAAGGCCACGCTCAAACTTTAGTCTTAGCTGAAAGAAATCAAATATGAACAGATACTCTATTTTTAAAATTAAACCAACCAACCACATAGAAATAAGAAACATACGTTTAAAGAACTAGTCATAATAAAATAATCAAGGTGAATTTATAAAACAACTTAAAAACTGAATGAACACTGCCTTTTGACTTGTAGTGCTTTTATTTTTCCTCTTTTTTTGAAGAGCTTCATAACTAAACTTCTACAAAAATAACTTCATTTAAAAATTAAACTGGGGTTAGATCACGGGCATCACATGCCGCCGCAGCCCCTCCCCAGGGCACGCTGACCCAGCGTGGTGGTGCACACCTGTGATTCCAGTGCGGGGGAGGCTGAAAACAGGAGGACGACTGAGGGTCCGAGTTGTGTACTGAGACCCTGTACAGAATACATAAAAAAGAATTTAAATGAGAATTATGTGTTTAATTAACATGCACTTTTCCTTCATGCCAGAAAATGCATGTTTTCATTTAAAATAAGCACCAATGACACAATGTTTAGATCAAATTGTCAAAACCAATTGTCTTCTCAGTCTCTGTCCCTACATTACTGTCATAGATATTGACAATAATGATATAGTGCTCAGTGAAGTCTATTTTCAATCTCTTCCCATTAATGCATAATAACACAAATGTATATGTGTATCTAGAAATGCATGAATTATGGCATGGTGCTGAAGCAAGAATCAATACTGGCAACAAAAGAACCAGTAGGGGTCTCATATATCTGCCAAGCCTGATTCTGAATTTCTTTACTATGTGCAAATACAAGAGAGAGCAAGCCAGATACCAACTGCGAGAAACTTCAGACTTTCCCCTGGGCCCCCAAATTACGACTTCTGCTAGGAAGCTGTGATAATACCAATCTTCTAAGATTAGAACATGAATTCTTAAGAGCCTTAAACCTTTATACACTCACGGGAGGGGGCCCTTAACAACCAAGCACGTTTGTTTCAAAAACAACAAGGGAAATTTGTTCATTGTATAATCCTCCCACAAGGGCCTATTGAAAATAGTTCAAAGGTATTTTCCAGAAATATAAATGAAACATATGAAGAAGGAGAATCTCGACTTCTATTCACTATTAATTCAAGTACTTAGCACTTCCCCCTCAAATGCATGTGGTTCTAGCATATTAAACAGGCAGGTTCTGATGAAAATAATAACTTTTCCAAAAAAGAGAGCAAAGAATAGCCAGCCAGGCTGACTTGCCATGTTTTTCAGCAGTAAAGACAAACAACTCATTAGATTTCTGAGGTCACCCTCTGCCTGTGGCCTGCTGCCATCTTGTTCCAGTCCCTACAGCTTCTCAGGGAATCTTGCAGCAAAGCAGGGGAAGAAAAAAACTGTAAGACAGCAAGAACAACAGAGAAACAGAAACAAAGCTGGTGGCAGTTTCAAAAACAGTGGAAAGAACACAGAATGCCATCATTTCAGACAGATAATTTCACCAGTCAGGGATATGATTAAAGTTCAACTTTTAATTACGAAATGGTGGTGTCTACCTTGGCAGTGAAGACAGCGAATTCTGAAGACAATGGCATGTTAATTACTGCTGAAGATTGCTATGGTTTGATTATAGTTTGATGGTACCAATTAAAAGCTTGTGCCCTAAAGTGGAGGCCCTACTGCTGAGGTATGAAGAGCATAGTAATTCAGTTTGACTATGACATTGACATGTGGGGCTTTTACAGGTGAGGAAACTTAGCCCTCCTGATGGGACACTGGTGGTATTCTGAGAAGAGGGTGCTCCCTGTATCTTCTTACTTCAGCCGCTAGAAGGCCATCACTAGATGCAGCCTACCAACCTTGGAACTTCAGAATTGTTAACCAATGAATTTTGCTAAAACTTCTGCACCAGTCTTTTTTTTTTTTTTTGTCACAGTCTTGCAAGCATTTCATATAGGTTGATTTCCTGAATAGCCATTCTTTCTGGAGTGAAATGCAATCTCAGAGTTGTCTTAGTTTGCACCTCTCCTGTGATCAGTGTTGTTGAATTTTTTTTTTTTATATATTTATTTGCCATTTGTACTTCTTCTTTATACAACTGTCTACTCCTTTCAGATTCCCATTTAAGACTTGGGTCTTTAAATATGTGGGGTTTACTTCTTTTCAATTATTTTTATGTTTTGCATATCAGTCCTTTGTCTGAAGAATAATTGGCTAAGATATTTTTCCCACTGCATGGTTTGTCTTACCTCTCTGTTGGTGATTACTTTGGCTGTGAAAAATAAAAACTAAAAAGAAACCTTTTAGTAAGATGAGATCCCCAAATCTTTAATTCTCTGAATCATTTCCCATTTAATTTTGGTTTTGTTCATGAAGTCACTCTGCATATCCCTATGTCTTCAAGAGTTCTAACTATTCTGTCTTCTAGCAGATTTCATGGTTCTGTTTTAGCATTTAGAACTTTGACTCATTTTGTTATGTGTTTGGTGCATGATGAGAGACACAAGTCTAGTTTTTGTCTCCAGCATGTGGAGGCACAGTTTTTTTTTTTTTTTTTTTTTGTCTTTTTGAGACAGGGTCTCACTATGCAGTTCAGGCTGGCCTTAAGCTCACTTTGTAGCTCAGGCTGGTCTCGAACTCACAACAATCCTCCTGCCTCAGCCTCTTGAGTGCTGGGATTACAGGCATACGCCACCATGCCCAGCTGAGACACAGTTTTTTTAAACACCATTTGTTAAAGTGACTATCCTTCTTCCAGAGAAAATGTTTGACCCTTTTGTCACAGATAATGTGGCTGAGTGCATTTGAAGTTATTTTTGTACGTATTTTTTCTATTAAATTGATTGTTGGGTCTGTTTTTTGTTTGTTTCTTTTGTAATGCATTTAGTACAGGGTTTACAGAGTCTCACTACACAGATAAGACTGGTAGAGATTTCCTGTTTTCAGTCTCCCAAGTGCTGGGATTACAGGGCACCATCATGCCCAGTTTCAGTCAGCAACTCAGGGTGCCCTGGGAGCAGGGATGGCATGGCACACTAGGGATTGAACCCTGGTCCCTGCTTAGACAGGTGCTTTAATCTGCTGAGCTGTCTGGCTGGCCCTTGTTTTGTTTTTTATTCTTTCTGTATTCTGGAAGGTACCATTCTGCTTTTATGACAGTAGCTCTGTAGTACACTTTCAAGTAAGGTATTGTGATATCTCCAACTTTACTTTGTTGCCAATAAATGTTTTTGCTGCTCAGGGTCTTTTCTGATTCCAAATGAATTCAAGGAATTTTCTCTCTAGTTCTATGGGGTGTTTAAATGGTATTTCAATAAGAATTGTATTAAATATGTATAATAGTTTTGGGACTATGGCCATTTTCACTATGTTGTTTCTTCTGACCCAAGAGTAAGGGATATATTTTCATTTTCTGATATGCTCTTCAATTTCATTTTTCAGAGTATTATAATTTTACGTTTTTTGTTAGATTGATTCCTAAATACTTCCCTTTTTTAGTCCTATTATGAAAGTTGTGATTTCTCTATTTTTTTCTTTTGGTAAATTTGTTATTTTAGTATAGGACAGCTTGAATTTTGAGTGTTGAGATTTATGTAGTGATAGCAATGAATCATTTTATTAAAACTAGAAATATTGGGCCAGCCAAATAGCTTAAAGCACCTACAAGTAGGCACAGGGGCCAGGTGCTCAATCCCTGGGCCTGCTGTGCTGGCCCTACCTCAGGGGTGTCCTGAGATAGCAATTGAAACTGGGCATGGTTGCCTGTACCTGTAATCCTAGCTCTAAGGATTATGGGGGCTGTAAACAGGTGGATCATTAAAAATCTGATCCAGTCATGAGACCTGAATACCCTATAGAGCCTTCTCTTAAAAAGTAGTATTTTGTGGAGTTTTGGGGGCCTTTTATGTAGAATATCATGTTTTATGAAAATAATGATAATTTAACTTACTTTCCTATCTTTGTTCCTGTTACTTCTTTCCTTTGTTTAATTGCTTTGGCTAATGTTTCTGGAAGTATATTGAGCAGAAGTGGTGATAGTAGACATCCTTGTCTTCTTCCTGATTTTAGAACAAAGACTTTCAGTTTTAACCATGCATAAAGATATTGGCTTTTGGTTTGTCATACAAGGCTTTAATCAGATTTGAGAAAAAGAACATATATTCCACTGTGGGAATCAGAGTAGTGATTCTTCAAAAAACTATGACAGTTGGTCTAATTTGACCCGGCTATTCTACTATTGGCCTTGCTGGTATCTTCCCCAAAGTATTAAAATGTCATATCAGCTATGTATGCACACCTGTGTTTGTGCAGCACAGTTTGCAAGAGCTAAGTCTTGGAAACAACTCACACACTCATATCCAATGATTTCCTAGAGAAACTGAAAGTCTAAATAAGAACCAAAATACATAACAAATCTTGTGAAATAGGAAGAAATTATCCAAAAGGAAAGGGGGAAGGGGTTGGGGAAAAGGCAAAGAAAGCATTTCAGAATAGGAAAAATAATTGATACAAAGCTTTGTAATCAAGAGGGGGAAATGGGGTGAAGGAAGAGGGGGAATATAAAAAAAGAAGAATCAAGATATATCATGTTTTGTTACAAATTTCCTATGGTGAATATGATCAATATGTATACCCAAATTGTATCCATAAACATAATTTAAAAATAAACAAGCAAAATTTATCCTGTTTGGGTAATACTGACAAAAGAAAGCAGACTAATATGAAATTTTATCTGGATAACTATATGGTCCAAAGCTACACATGATGATAGTGATATTTGAAGGAGAAAGAGAAAAATTAAAACTGGTTGTTTTGTAAGGAAGTACAGTCTTCAACATAGATATACACATACTACCAATCCCCCTTGTTTTACATTTTAAGTTGCAGAACCTAAAAGTAAATATAAGGTAGAAAAAAATGAATATAAGGTAGCAGATCTTTAATAATGAGCATAATCTTTTTGGTGAAAGAGCTCACTGATGCAAGAAAGGAGAACAGAGTAACACATAAATTTTCATTTCAATGTATTCCATCATGCCGGCTTATAGTAGGAGTTACTTACTAATACTTAATCATTTATCTAATGATGACCTATAGTTTTAAGGCATGATTGGGAACCCATTATACTAAAAATATTGTTGTGGTTTCTATACAGATGTCCACCAAGATTCTCATGTGCTCTTCAGTTGGGGGTCTTTTGGGAAGTAATTGGGTTACACAAGCTTACTGTCAACTGGCTATTAGAGGTAGGGTCTGGTCTTAAAAGGTAGGTCAGCAGATGCCCACCTAGCGAGGGTTTCTCTTCCTCTCCAGCTCCTTCTTTTGCCTCCTCCTCTTCCATATTTCCATGAGGTGAGCAGTGTTCCCCTAGCACGTCCTTCTGCCACCTCATCTTGGCTTGAAACCACCCAACTTCACATCTCCACAAGCTGTGAACCAAAATAACTCTCTCCTCTTGTTCACTGCAGGAAAGGAATATCATGTCTTGTTGATGAGAATTTTACTGGAATAAGCAGCCAATCATTTATTATGTAACATTAAGATATACTTGAAGTTCCTGTAAAATTGCTCATACCACAGTTTATTTTAAAAGATAGCTTATAGTATAGCTTGTAAGATGCTAGGATCCTACAGAAATCACAACAGAGAGGTTTATTTTGGTGCCTATTATCAGACTGCATGGAAAAATTTCTTAGGTTGCTCATTTTTGAAACATTTCAAATCATTTTAAACTATATATATAATTATAAAATTAAGTTTTACCATCATGGACAACAATCAACGGAAGCTCTCTTTCTTTCCTTTATTCTTTCTTTCTTTCTTTCTTTCTTTCTTTCTTTCTTTCTTTCTTTCTTTCTTCTTTCTTTCTTTTTTCTTTTTTCTTTTTTTTTTCCTTGTGCAGGGTCTCACTACTCAAGTCAGACTCATAGTGATTCTCCCAATTTCTGCCTCCCTAATGCAGGGATCACAGGCGCATGCCACCATGCCCAGACTCCATCGCCAGCTCAGTGCACCCAGGAACAGGGCCAGAGTGACATGCAGAGCCAGGGTTCAAACCCTGGCCCCTGCGCTTACCTAAGTAAATGCTTAGTCTGCTGAGCTATGCTGCCCAGCCTAATGAAGTCCTAAATTAGCTAAACCTGTTGAAATATTCAAATTATTTCAAGTTTAATCAGAAGTACAAGAAAGCAGCAAATACTTAGGACAACCTTATGCTGATCATTGGATGAATCGGTGAGAGGAGTTTGGGTGAAGCCATGTGGGAAAACCACAGGATAAGGCTCTCCTTTCATGAAATGACATTCCTGCTGGGCTGAAGACAGGAAGCTTCAGCCCCAGCTTACCATAGCTTCACCTCACAGCTCCAATGGCAAAGTCTGGAGCAGCATGTGGGTCTATCTGTAAATCGATCTAGAACCAGAGACCTGCAGTGTGTCCACAGAACACGTTTTGCCCCAAATTTTATGAGTATTACTTCAAACAAGGCTTTTAAGCAAAAACTCCATTATTTTCCTAGATGATACCTGTCCTGTTTTGGGGCATGTTTCACTAGATTGTAAGAAGTTTTATTTCTTTACTCCAGCATAAGCCAATTGCTTAGCTATTAGTCTATGTGCACAAAGGTCAATAACATACCCTTGATAAAGGGTAAAATATTAAAGTTATAAAAACACTAAAGTATATGAAAATACCTGAAAATCTTCAATATGCTCCTTTCTAAGAGGCTTGGCATTTTTTGATTCATCGATACATATTTATTAAGTCCTCTTATGTGTTCAGTGCTATTTGTGTAAGTTGGATATGTATTTTTGCATTAGAAAATTCCTTTAAAAACTAGAAGTGACGAAAATAATTAAAATCACAAATGAGTCTAAATCACATTCACCATGGTGAAGGAAATGAAGAAAACACAGAGGTAAGTGGTAATCTGGGAAGAGTTCACGTATGGAAATCTTACACTCAGTGGAAAGAAAACTACACCTTGCCTTTTACACAATGGGACTTCAGACTTTGGCCAGGGTCGTGACATAGTTGGATTTATATCTTCCAGGGCAGTTTTGGGCTTCTCTGAACAGAATATGTTGGGGAGTGCCCTGGTAGCTAGAGCAAGAAAGCAGCATGAACAAAAAGGAGGGTGCTTCAGTGTTTTAGAAGAGAAACATGGATAATGATGTGTGCAACACAAAGTAGAGATGGGAAGCTGGATCTTAAGCAATTGATTTGTGACAGTTTATAGGCTGTAGTACTTACCACAAGATGAGTGTCAAATATGAGTTACACTTTTTTTCAAAATCTGTGTAATAAATGTGATAACACAAACTAAACAAGCAAGAGGCAACAGGAGGAGAAGAGTTGTGCTTTTTCTAAAACCTTATTTTGATGGAGCACAAAAGGAATCATGAATCTCATTTTTGAATCGTTAAATGTGAAAATCTTGCAAACCATCTAATCAAAGATGTGAGCTAGACAGCTGCTTATTTCAAAGTGAACTTGAGATCGATTCAGAATATACATTTGGAAGTCACTGGCACATATGTTGTATTTAAAGCACTGGAACAGATGATCATATGGGAAATTAAAGTTAAGTTTTAAGAAGAAGAATAATCCAGGAAGAACACCATATTTAGAGGTCCAGAGTAGAAGGAAAATCCTATAAAAGATATTGGAAAGAATATCCAAGAATGGGTTAAGAAAGAAAGATTTATGGATCTGGAAGCAAGAAAAACTAGTATTTAAATGATTGGTTATCTAAGTCATGTAATTTGAAAAGTTACGGTAAAATAATAAAAGACAAAAAGAGTGACTTTTACAACTTTAGTCTTAATGGCTGCAGGGAACAAGAGACCAGAAATCGGTGAGATGAATACAGCACCATGCAGCTAGTTGAGGTGTTACGGGGCAAGCAATTCTCTGGCTCCTTTATAGGTTGAAAGCATGAGAGTGAATAAAGGTTAAGTCTGTAAATGGCTACAGATTAGAGAAAGTGCTCGAAATCCAAGAAGATGGTGAGTTGAAGGAAGGATAAATATAAACCACACAATAAGAGATGAGAGTTTAGGCTTCTTTCTTTGCTATCCTAACAAGGACAACTTCGGCTCCTGGTGTTCTATTTGGAGCAGCCTTGTTCTCTCCTCTCAGAAACCAGCAGCAGTGCTTCCATGCCACACCCTTCTACTCACTCTCTTAAGTAGAATGAGATGGTGCAATCCATTCTCAGTTAAGTTCGCCAAAAATCAAAAACCAGAGGCCAAGGAGATGGCTCAGTGGAATAAGCGCTTCCCTGGCAAGTGCAAGGATGTGAGTTCAATCCCTGGTTCAGAAAAAAAAAAAAAAAAAAAAAAAAAAAAAAAAAAAAAAAAAAAAAAAAAAAAAAAAAAAAAAAAAAAAAAAAAAAAAATCGAAAGCCAACTTATATACTCTTATTATAAATTAAAACTTTAAATTTAAAGATTAAATTTATCTCTAATTTTCTTATCTCTATTTTCAGGGTCTGACATATTTTCACATTAAAAGAAAATTCAATTAAAAAATCTATGCAAGGCTGTAATTAAGGAAACAAATTTCAGCATGAAGTAAGTTAAATAAGACTGGAGAAAATTATTAAATTAGTAAACACAATAAAATATGTAGCCAAACTAAAAGCCTATAATTTTGATTTGTCTAAAAACTATTTTTATCCCCTGAATTACTACTTTTTATTCCTAAAGCCAGCAAACCAATTATACATATTAGAGATTAGGTCTTTTTATTTGTTTATGTATTTATTTTTTGTATTGTTTAAGGAATGGTCTACAGGGTGTTCTCACTACTAGATTGGACTCATAGTGATTCTCCCATTTACAGCTTCCCAAGAACTGGGATTGCAAGCATGAGCTACCACACCCAGTCTCAATTGTCCTTTCAGTGTGCCCCAGGGGATGGGGCTCTCAGGGCAGGCCAGGGGTTGAACCCCTGGCCCCTGTGCCTGCCTGTAGGTGCTTTAATCTGCTGATCTGCTTGGCTGGCCCAAGAATGGATTTTAGATGAAAAACATAGGTATGAAATTTATATAAAGAGAAATCCACAAAATCATAAGGGATTAATTTTTTTAATTGTATCAAGATTTAAGTAAGAAATAACTAAAAAGTGTGAGATTTAAAATTTTTGTTTGCATTAAAATATAGGTTCTATCTAATAAGTAAAAGGAAGGAAAGCCTGGCGTGTTCATACACGCTTGTAATCCCAGGCCTTGGAAGGCTCAGGCAGGAGAATTCTCATGAATCTGAGTCCAACCTGGGTGCACAAGTGAGTTCAAGGTCAACTTGCACTACATAGCAGTGTCATGACTCATAAAAAGGAAAGAAAGAAAGAAGGAAGGAAGGAAAAAAGAAGGGAGGGATGAAGGGAAGGGAGGATTTAAAATTTGATATCCATGTACAAACAACTTGCCAGTAAAATAAAATGAATAATAACACTAAAGTAAAATAATCTACAGGGATTTTTCAGATTACCTGAAAAGAATGTACATTTCAATATATATTCCAGAAATACAATTTAATATCACCAATTGCCCTATTTTCCAAACTAGTTTATTACAATCTGCATACTATTAACCTTTCCTTTATAATCCTATTACTATCTTTATTATTTTTTCCTAACTGATATATTAAATAAGATTTTCATGTGAAAATGTGCAATGATTTTTTTTTGCCAGGTGGAATATCTTTTTATTCTCTAGTTTATGATAGAAAAAAGTTATAATGGACAATGAGGGAGGAATTAGGAGAAAAATAGAAAGAGAAAGGGAGACGGCATAGAAAAAAGTAAAGCTAGATAAAATTTACTTCTTTATGATTGTGGTTTGTGTATAGGTGACCCCCAGAGCCTCATGCAGTCATGGGAGTGTTGTCTTCTGGAGTTCGCGACTGATTTTTTTTTTTTTTTTTTTTTTTTTTTTTTTTTTTTTTTTTTTTTTTTTGCAGAATGAGGGATTGAACTCAGGCTCTTGCACTTTCCAGGCAAGCACTTATCCTACTGAGCCATCTCCCTGGCCCCTTATGATTGATTCTTGATCTAGTGCTGGTATTGCACATATAAGTTCTGCACCCTTGTGCTGGGGTAGGGACTCTGCTTCCCGATGTAAGCAGGAGAGAGAGCCTAAGGCCTGCGCTGCTGTCACTTTTTCTGCTCTCTGCTCTTTGTCCCATGAATAGTTGCTCTCTGCCCTCTGCCACTCTGCCATGGAGCCAGCTGAGTATGGACTGAAACCTCCAGGATCCGTGAGTTAAATAAACCTTTCCTTCCTTCATTCTGAGTGCCAGGTATTTGTCCCAGAAACTACAGAAGAGTAGCTGAGATTTTATTTATTTATTTATTTATTTATTTATTTATTTATTTATTTATTTATTGGTACTGGGGATTGAACTCAGGACCTTGAGCTATTTCAGCAGATTCTTATGCCACTGAGCCATCCCCTGGGCTCTATAAATTTTATTTTATAGAATGATATTAATAAGATAATCCTCCTCAGAATTCAGAAATCTGTGTTACCTACATTGTAAAAGCATTAAGGTGCTCAAAATTTCTTCCTTATTCTCAATTTGAAGAAAGTCTTGTATATGGTTTGCTTCTAAATGCTAGATATGCTCTGCATCAGAGACAAAAGCAATAAGCTTAATTTATTTACAGTCACACTTTTAAGATTGCGTTGCTGACCTGGACTTGGACTTCTAGGATTGTCGGGCATGACCACACCCCACAGGCAGGGGTGAGGGCAGCTGCAGGCCACTCAGGACAGCAGCAATGAAAATAGGTCCTCTGAGAAACCTTTGCTTACTGTATATGTGTGAGCTCTATGTATACACACGTATATACATATAACACTCAGTACAGGTATGTGTGTTCTATGTGCACATATGTTATGCACCCATATTTTAATGTATATAAACAAGTTATATACATAAGACAGCCATACATATAAATGTATAAATAATGCAAATAAAAGTTTCCTACTTTCATTTCAATGTATATTTTCACTACACTAAACATTGGGATTACTATTGTGAATCAGATTATATTATGAAAAGAGTCAAAAACTTTAGATTGTATTATTCTACAACCAATGACAAGAGATGACATTTTGTGTAGCTTCATGCACTGCTCTCCAGATCAGGAATGTGTTTCACTGAACCATGCTGTTAGCTGCCTATTGGCTGATAACATGACTCTGTCTTAGACAAAAATACACTTGAAAATGTTCAGCAAATTTCTTTTCCTTAAAATTAACATTAATACAAAATATAACTGACCTTTAACCCCTTCAACATTCTAATAAAGGATATGGAAGACCTTAGCCTCACTTATGTCCCTGTTGAGTAGATCACTTCTAGAATCCATGCCTCGTGTCATTCTGCTGTGCTTGCCCTAGGTGTAGTACCATTTCGGTGATCTTTCACTAAAGCAAAGGATGAACCAGCCAAACTGCTTCCCAGTATGAATGGAAACAGAAAAGAAAAAAATTCATAAAATTCTGGTTAAAATGTAATTACTAATAAAAGAAATGAAATTGTGTCATTAAAAAATGAATACAAGATATTATGTTTCCTGGAATCCTCGGAGCTTGGAAACAGGCAATTGTGAAAGTGTTCTCAGAGCATCTTTTAAGGCAGGGTGGAGATAGATCTGATGAGCAGGGAATTTATAGCTATTTCAAAAGCAGTGAAAGACCCATGAGATAATCAGAGGCCAAGGGCAGAGGCTTCCATGATGGAGGATATTTCTTTGGAGCAGATTTCATTTCCAGGCCTAGATAAGAATTGAGATGAGGTCAGGCAAATTGTCTGAGTAAAGACGTAAAGGCTGGCCTCATTCTTACTGTGAGCTCAACTCTGTACCTGTGTATGCCCAGAATGATGCAGGTAAAAGCAAGCCGCTGCCTCAAGCAGCAGCTATAGGAGAAACTGCCAAAGATGGAAGCCAGGATGCGTGCCAAGGGGATTTGAGCAAGAGCGTGCAACTAGAACTGTGACATGAATTAGACAAAAATTACGCCACATCATTTTCTTCCTCTGCCCTCCGTCTTACAGCACATCCTTTATTAGCATAGTGTAGGGGTAAAAGTTCAATTGTGCTTTTTATTAATGTTAATTTTAAGGAGAGGAGATTGCCTGGAATTGCCTGTACAATTTAAGTTTTTGTGACTTCAGGCAAATTATTGAACTTATCTGATCTTCACTTCCTTATTGGCAATAGTAATTGGCAATAGTAATAATTATAGGTCTTACAGATTTCCTATGGAGATTGACATGCTGTATGCTTAAGACATGGGCCTATGGAATACTGTGACCTATAATGCACTCTTAATGAGATCTTTAAAAATATTTATGTTATGTTTTATTCCCATTGAAGCTCTGAGCAGTAATGAATACCACCATGTAAGACATTGGTTTACCTTAAAATCATATTCTGGATACTCTACGACCCAAGACAACATCTTTTTCTTCCGTGGGATGATGTTGTGAGTAACGACCAGCTGACATATTCTGTGCACAACACGGAATTAATAGTCTTACCAGCTCTGAGCTTGCGGTAGCATGAAGCAAAGTTGCTGCCGAAGACACAATGAAAGAGGAAAGGAAAAAGAGAGGACAGGTCCCAGAACCGATTAACAGGCGTCCTTCCCCTCTCTTTGTGCTCCAAGTGCGCTTTCTGCGAGCTACTCATATTCACTGAGGAAGATTAATGTGCCTGGCCACTTAGTGCATCGCGAGGTTTTCCAAATAGTATGGAAACAATTGGTGAGGCATTGCCCAAAAGTTTTAACTTGCAGAATGGTCTCTCCTAAGTTCATATTTATCACAGAAAGTTGCAGCGCCCCCTACTGTGCATGGAATGTGACGGGCGAGATGTACTGAGCATTTGGACAGAGAGATACCAAGAGGGAGAGAACTCAGACCCCAGCAGAGGACCTGCTGAAGGCGCACAGACTTTGAAAATGCTAAAGTCAAGACCAATCTGTGTTTCTTGGGTTTAATGTGATGATTCCTTTAAGAAATGTTCTTCAAGAAATATGGGGTAAGGGACTAGGTTATAGAATAATTCACCTGATATTTAGTGTGCAACATTTATAAGGAATTTGGGGACATGTTTTAGCAAAGATAGGTCCTTGTGGGATACACTGTGGTGTATATAAAGCATGCACACACTGGCTAGATGTAGCAGTAGAGTTAAGGTGCATGGGTTCTTAGCATGAGGTGCTGAAATTTTAAAATACTTGTGAGACTACTAAGAAAGTTTCAGGAAAGAAATATTTGAATAAGTCATACTTATATAATGGAAATGTTGACTCTAAACTGCAAGTGAATGCAGAGAATTAAAACCCAAGCTTTGATGCGAAGGAGCTGGAGATGCTGGGAGACTGACGTCTCTGCTGTCAATAGATTGAAAAGCAAAGTTTTTTTAAAAAGTTAGAAAATGCAGGGATATGTATGTAAACTCTTGACATCAAGGCATGAGAAAGAAAATGTATGCAGCTTTGTGACACGTTCCAGTTTTCCAAAGGAAGCTAGAAAGAAGCCAGAAGAAAAGCAGCCAGATACGTCTCAATGGAGGGCTGTAAGGAGCAATATGTGACCTGTCACAAAACTCTGCCACCAACATCAATCAGCCTATGATGTCAGAACACCATTGTGATTTTGATTTTATTTTCATGCAGAAGCCAAAGATAAAAGAGTGATTATGAACAGTCAAGAAGAAATAGAAGTAGCTCAAGAATCATGATAAGATCAAGCCAACGTGTATATCTTTGTGAAAGCCGAGGTGTTGGTGGACAGCAAGGTGGTCTGAATGAGCACTTCCAAATCTCAGGTCCAGGAGGACAGGGGAGAAATGACTGGGCAAGTGCGTAGGATTGCTTACCCACTTCTGGTACCAGGAGAATCTAATGAGTGTGGCCCACAACTAGTGAATTATGTTTCGAAGGGATTATTTCTTAAAATGGACAAAACCCATGATACTAGATTGTATCAGGCTGCTGGTAGGGAGTATTATCTCACAGGAGCTCCTATGCAGCATTAGCTCGAGAAAAATGCAAATGTTGAAAAGTGTTCATGCTAACACGAATAGAAAGTCTGGGCCAAGAATCTGAGGGTGATCATTATTTAGTCCTTTTTTTATGGATTACTGATCACATTCCTGTCCAGTGATTGTTGGCATAACCGCCAGAAATCTTAATATGCTAAATAATCTGCATATGGTAGAAGTCCGTGGTGCTACTAGAAAAGAACCATATCAGAAATGGCACAGGTGAGCCCATTGACTGATCCTATTGACTGGAATTGATTCTAAAGTCTTTCTTCACGTACAACACAGATGGACTGGCATCTTACATGGCCCTTGCTCAGTTATATAATCAGACAGAATCCAGAAAATACCACAAGGCTTTTACAAATATCTCAGCCTACAGGCAGGAGTGAAAAGAAGCCAAATACTATGTAAGTTTTTTTTCCCCTTGACTCTGGAAGTTTTCAAATACCCAAGTATATGAAAGAGTAGATAAATAGAAAACTAAAACAAAGCAAAGCCAAGGCATTCATGAGGAAGAGTTCTCTCATTTTATGTGGAATGTAGGCCCAGAAATAGTGGAGCCAAATCAAATACACAGCACATGGAATTTTCTTGGTGAGTATTCTAGGATTCATTGAGATATATGATAGTTGATCTTACTGCGTACTTTAAAATTCAAAACTGTGTCTTTTTATGATATTGTTGAATAAACTAGCAGAAATAAAATTAGCCATTTATCAAATGGATTATGATAGTGAAGAATAAAAGAAGAAGATGATGTCCACAGTGCTGTTGTCAGAATGCAGCTTTTCCAATGACAGAAATTGTCATTCACTGAGGGGCCAAGCAGGGCTTCCTCAAGGATTCATGTGGCAGCCGTTACAGAAATATTTTCCAGATATGCTGAGACTAGTGTCTTTGAAATGTCTTTTAATCATAAGTGAGAAAAAAAACTGTAGATGATTTGATATCAGGGAAAGAAAAGGCACAAGATATCATTTAGCAGGTGTTCTAGCTCAAGACAGCCTGAAATACTTAAGTTTACTTTAGATTTGTGTTGTTCTTCCTTTTTCAAAATTCTGCCACCTGTAAGGAAAATATGGTTAAAAAAAAGAGTAGGAGGAATACCGTGTCCTTCTGAAAAGGGATATTTTGAATGATTCTGGATAAAAACATAGCTATAGATGTAGATATAGATATAGATATTGGTATGGATATTGATATGGATATAGGTATAGGTTAATAGAGATAGAGATGATACAAACACAGATACAGATTGATATAGATATAAATATAGATATAGACGATATGGATATATACTTTTTCTCATCAGAATTAGGTACTCTGATCATTATAATGAATTCCTCCTTGAAGCCCTGATGCTAAGGCAGTGCTTTTGATTCAATTTCTAAATAGAGAATTTTGATAGGCACAGTATTTTAAACACGATGGCTCATCTCCAATATGCTTAGGAAATCTCTCCAATGTATTCCAGACTTCCTGTGGACTGTTCGGTTACTTGGCTCCACTGTTACTGACCATACATTCCAAAATGAGAAAACTCTCCTTCAGGAATACCTTGGGTTTCTTTTGTTTTAGTTTTCAATTTATCTACTCCTTTACATGGTTGGCTATTTGAAAACTTTTAGAGTCAAACCTATGATTGCCACCCACCAGGCTTTTGCTCCTTTTAAATAATTTCACCATGAGTGCTTTGGCTTCCATTGACCTTAGTTTAGATGGCAGAAGATGGATTAACATAATCTGGTAAGAAAGTCAACTAAAATTTTTCTGGAAACCATTCATCATTTGTCAAGAACAGCCACCCAAATAGCACAGTACTCCAAAGGTTGGAAGGCCAGCAGCGTGTTGAACATTCATTCCCTTCCAGAAGTTCTCAAAGCATCTCAGAAATCCAGACAGGCTCGACTGGAGTTGAATGTCACTCTCTCCTTCATCCTGCCTCTCTTCTTCTATAATAAAGCACACACAAATATGCTCAGAGTGATTGACACTCACAAAGGAAGAGGTATGAATATGTTGTTGTTATTATTATTGTTATTGTTTATTATTATTATTATTATTTTGCAGTACCAAGGATTGAACTCAGGTCCCTGTGCTTGCTAGGCAAGCACTTATTCTACTGAACTATCTCCCCGGGCTCTAAATAAGTTTTTAAACATTTCTTTTTTAAAAAAGAAGAACAATTAAGTCTATTTTTCACAAGTAAACTCTAAAATACCAAAAACTACATTCCCTTTTGCACTCTTTGAGCAAATGTAGAAATGTGAGCAAGTATGTTGCTTTGGAAATGTGGAGCACAAATGGGAGGAATTTGAGAATATTAAGAACAGGGTAAAGGGGAATGAAAGAGATGAGAGAGCAAAATAAAGAAAATCTGGGCAAAAGATTAAAAATAGCTTTGTAAGTGCAAAAAGCGTAAATATGGAAAACCTGTATTTTCATCACAACAAGATGATTTTCCTAGCTACTCTAAGTTTACACTTATTAGAAGACAATTCTTAGTCTTTCATTCGTGTTTCTCTTGGCCTCAGGAACAGAGGTTCCCAGCGCCTTTGTTTCGAAATTTCATTTCAAGAATATTTTTGTAGTAAATAAAATTGAGAGGGAGACAGAGAGAGAGAGAGAGAGAGAGAGAGAGAGAGATTACAGCTGGTTGGACACAGGGCAGGTTTGCTTTCTGCCCAACCACATTCCCTGAACTTCTGCTTTCATCCTGTGACAAAACGCACTGAGCAGATACCACATAGTTCACTTCCTGTTTCCATGTGAACACTAAAGTAGCAGCGACCATAGCGTGGCTGCTTCCTCCTGTGACGTGATTCAAGGAGTCCCCTGGCTGTGACCCAGGAGTCTGATGAGTCCTTCTGGCCCCCACGAATGTGCAGCCAGCTGGGCACAGTCTCAACAATGCTCTGCTTTTCAGTAAACAGTTTGGGGGTACTTGCCTCTTCTTTTTTTTTTTTTTTTTTTGGTACATTCAAATCTCTTTTAATGATTTTGAAATATCAAAGTTCATGTTGTAAGAAATTTAACTCTGGTAATAATTTTGAATTTCTAAACACAATGCTCTGAAACTTTTAATGTTTTATGTTAGCTTCTTTTCCTTCAAAAATTTTATTTTAATTTTTTATTTATTTATTTTTTAATTGAAGAACAAACAGCAATGAGACAGTTTCAAGACAAATTAATAGGACAGATTTGATAAATTAATACTTTGCAAAATGTTTCATAATGTTTTGGTTTCATACAAGGTACATACATGATGTTATACTTACAGACACTATTATAGCAGATCTCTCTAATCAGTCAATTAAGAGAGTGTAGCTATATACTTATTTTACTTTTTGTAGATGAATTATATCACAGATTCAATAATTAATACTTTCTACCTTGTTATCTTCCTAGGGGTTGTCCATAGTACTAGAAGCTGACATAATATCTTGTTTAACCACTATTAGTGCAGATCTTGCTTCGCATAGAATTATGCAGAAGCATGGCATATTTATCCTAACTGAACTGTTTATATACACACATCATGATTCTTCCTTTGTATACCCTTTTTTTTTTTTTTTTTTTTTTTTTTTTTTTTTTTTTTTTTTTTTTTTTTTTTTTTTTTTTTTTTTTTTTTTTTTTTTTTTTTTTTTTTTGTCTAGACCTGACAAAGTTGAGCACTCCATTGTCATCAAACCAATTTAGGTGCCTGAACTCGGCGACAATCCAACACAGTCCAGCTTTCCACAACAATAGTGAGTTATCTGAAGAAGTTGTTGACTGTAGCCATTTACAGCTCAGCTTATTATCATGGCCCCATATTATATACCTCATTTTTATACTTATCTGCTGGATGGTTCAGACTGAGATAGATCAAGCCCTTTATACCAAATGATGTAGCTTTTGTGTTTGATGAGGTCAGTGAAGTCCCCTCAGGGTTTATCATGTAATCCTGTACCTTATTCTATAGATCCTTTGTCTCTGTCATCCATGTGGATGAGTCATGGCCCATGTTTCACCAGTTTGCTCTCTGTGAGAGCTTGAGAGAAAGTTTTCTCTCCATGTGACTCTCCCCAGGCACACTATAGATCATCTATCTCTCTCCTCTGTGGCTCCATAATCTCCTTGATCAGAAAATTTGGGGCACAACTGAGTTTCATGATGTTGCAGTACAGGTTCTCCTATGTCCTGAGTCTTTGCTGACCTTGAAAGACTAGGGCCAAAATGTTGGCTGGCCTTGTGGCTCTTCTATTTCTCCAATTTTGATCTGTGAACTTAGGTTGCTAACCGTCCAGAACAAAAGCTAATTAATACCCTGCAGCATATTCCATTCAGTTTGCCCTCTTTAACTCAATTGCATTTAGTTCTTGTTGTACATTTCTATTTGTACTTCTTCTTTTGACTTCTTATACTAGGGAGACTATTCAATATTTTCACATGTGTGTCTGGCTTATTTCACTTATGAGTATATGTTTGAGTGACATCCATTTCAATATAAATGCTTCAAGTTTATCATTCTTGATAGCTGAGTAATACTCCATTATACAGAAATACCACATCTTTTTCAACCATTCCTCATGTGATGGACATATGACAACCCAAAAGCTCATATAATGCTAAATGGGGTAAAACAGAAATCTTTTACTCTTAAATCAGGTATAAGACAAGGATGTCCTCTAACACCCTTTCTATTCAATATAATTTTGGAATCTTTAGCAACAGCCATTAGAAAAGAGGGAGAAATAAAAGGAATAAAAATAGGTAAAGAAGAAGTTAAATTATCACTATTTATTTGCAGATAACATGACACTTTACTTGGAAGACCCCCAAAATTCCACCAAGTAGCTACTAGAACTGATATGGAAATTCAGTAGCATAGCAGGAAACAAAGTCAATAGCATTCCTCTACACAGATAAAAAACACACTGAAAGGGAAACAATAGAAACAATACCTTTTACAATAGCACCACGGAAAATGAATACCTTGGAATTCACTTAACCAAGGAAGCCAAAGATCTTTTCACAGAAAATTACAACACCCTTACAAAAGAGATTATAGAGGATTTCAGAAAATGGAAAGATATTCCATGCTCCTAGACAGGAAGAACCAACATCATGAAGATGGCCATACCACCAAAAGTGCTGTACAGATTTAATGCAGTCGCTATCAAATTGTCACCAACATACCTCCCAGACCTAGAGAAAACATTCCTAAAATTTATTTGGAACAACAAACAACCTAGAATAGCAAAGGCAATCTTGGCCAATAAAGACAAGGCAAGAAGCATCACAATTCCTGACTTGAAATTACACTACAAAGCAGTGATAAAAGCAACATGGTATTGGCAACGAAATAGACCTGAAGATCAATGGAATAGATTATAAGGTGCAGAGGCATCTACGATCACACTCAGATGTCTGATCTTCAACAAATGGGACAAACAAGCTCACTAGAAGAAAGATAGCCTCTTTAACAAATAATGCTGGAAAACATGGCTTTCTACATGCCAAAAACTAAAACTTGACCCAGCTCTATCACCATGCACTAACTGAAAGTCAAAATGGATTAAAGATTTAAACATTAAAATAGAAACACTCAATCTCTTGGAAGAGAAAGTAGGAGGAACTCTTGAAGACATAGGGGTAGGTAAAGAATTCCTGAAGAAACATATATTTGCACAGGAAACACTTGAAAGAATCAACAACTTGGATCAACTCTTCTTGAGGAGTTTCTGCACTTCAAAAGAAATATTGTCAAAAAGTGAAAAGACAACCCACAAATTTTGACAAAATCCTAACTAATAAGCAATCAGACAAAGGTCTGCTGTCTAGAATATATAAAGAACTAAAATATAGCAGGGCCCTCAAATTTAAAGACCCAATTCAGAAATGGGCATCTGAGATGAACACACAATTCTCAGAGGACAAAATTTAAAAAGTGAATTAATATATGAAAAATGTTCCGTATCAGTAGCCATCTGTGAAATGCAAATAAAAACAACACTGAGATACTATCTCACTCCAGAATTAATGGCTATCATAAGGAAATCAACCAACAACAAATGTTGGAGAGGTTGTGGGGAGAAGGGAACATTTCTCCACTGCTGGTGGGAATGTAGACTGGAACAACCACTGTGGAGATCAGTGTGGAGACTCCTCAAAAGAATAGGACTAGAAATCCCATTCAAGCCAGCTATCCCCCTACTAGGAATTTTTCCCAGAGGAACTGAAAACATTATATTATAGTGATATATGTCTACCTATGTTTATAGCAGCACAATTTGTGATCCTTGCTTCTTGTAATGCTGAGGGAAGGCTTTCAATGAAGTTGCAAGCTTTGGAGTTAAGCTGCAATCAAATAGGAAAATAGAGTTGCTGGAAGTAGAAGCATTTTTTTTACTTTTTTTTTCTAGATGTGAGCTGTAAAATTTAACGAAGAATAAAAATAGAAATAAATTTTGTAGAGTAGGAGAAATATTAATCCCTTGAAAATGTAGAACTAGTGGGAAGAAAGTGAACATTTTGATGGTAACAATGAAAGTAATAATTAACTTATACAAGGTGCTCACCTGTTTACAAAGAATTTTTACATAAAAATTTTTTGAATCTTCAAACAATCATTGAGAAAGTCTTCACTTTTTTTCTAAAGTACATAGTTGGAAAAATTAAAATTTAGGAAAGCTATGGAACTTGCTAATGCCCGATACCAATACATTATGAAAATAAGCCCTATAGATAAATCTAGGTAAATTAAATAAAACCAAGACTAAACAGATACCTGGTCATACAATCACAGACTATATCATAAATTATTCCTCTCATATTATTAATCTTCTTTTTCTGCATTTCCCTATTTGCCATATAAACATGTGTTTCTTTCCTATGTGAAAATGAAATCCTTTACCTTACTTATAATTTCCTTTCTTTTCCTTTCCTTTCCTTTCCTTTCCTTTCCTTTCCTTTCCTTTCCTTTCCTTTCCTTTCCTTT
>PVKA01000328.1:145740-218078 GCA_004027165.1 Ctenomys sociabilis | reverse complement strand
TCTTCCCCTCCCCTCTTCCTGTTCACACACTCTCCCCCTCCCCTCTTCCTGTTTGCACATTCCCTCTCATTTGGGGTCAGCTGCTCACAACTGATGCTAGCTGTAAGTCAACTCTCTCTCACTTTGGCAGTATATGTCCCCTTAAAGAGGAAATGTTTTGTTGAGCTGGCAGTCAGGATGCAATGGATGACAGGAAGAATTCCTTGCCAAGAGTCAATCTTGGACTGTTTTACACAAACAGCAATCAAGCGCCATTCTGTGGCAGTGTTTTACACCAAGTGTCCACAGTGATGTTTTCAGTGGGTAGACTTCTAAACAAATAAAATGCCCAGTGTAGACAGATTAAGACTCAAAATTCTACAAATGCTTTTAAGAAATGATTAAAACACTGTCCACCCATGGCCTTTACAGGAAAAAAAAGTGGTTAGGTTTAGCTACTGTGAGGAATAAACTAAAACACAACTCTTGCTAACAACTATTTCTAAGATATATGTTCCATAGTAGAAAATTTGTATTACAAAGTTTTTTTTAGGGAAGGCGATCAGTTCTGAGGATTCTAAAAGGCTGACTGCATGTGGCTCAGGGAACATTGCTCTGGTCTGTTCCCTCATGCTATTCTTAGTCATTCATCCACTCTGAGGAAAATATTTGTACATGGTGTCATGTTTTCTCAAAACTCTAGAGTCAGCTCTTAATTACTGGTACCAAAGGATGGGACACATGGCAAAGATTATCCAAAACCTAAAAGGAAATATCTCCGCAACACTGGAGTTGGGCAGGGGAACCTGCCAGGCATTCTTCAGGGCCTGCTGGTACAGAACCAGCACTGACTGGGTCTCTTTCCTGCTCTTCAGGGAAGATGGCTAATAAATAAGTCCATACTATGATTATGTGGTTTCAGGGGAGTAGAAAATACTCTAAGATGAAGCACAGAAAAGAGATGGGAGGGTAGGGAGGTGTGGAAGGGATCTGAATAACATGGTGGGGGTGGCACTAACCGTTTCCTACATCTTAAGAGGCTGGGTGCTATGCTTTAAGCAAGTCTTAGTTTCTAGGTACATCTGTATGTAGGGAAAAGGCCAAGAGGGTAGAAGGTCTGAGGGGAGTGTGAATAGGTGTGTGTTAGATCATCAAGCAGGTTGGAGCAGCCTGGGCAGACGAGGAGAAGGAAAAGAAGGAGGAAGAGAAGGAAGAGGAGGAGGAGGAGGACGAGGAAACTAGGAGTTGTAAAGAAGGGACACCAGGAAGGGTTGGAAATGATTAGGAGCTCACTTAAATCCAGGAGACAGTCCAATGTGCTCTGAAAAAATTCAGCTAGGTTGACTTTTCACCCAGTGGGACTGTTCCATGTTTCATGCTAATCTCTGATACTTTTCTTAGGCAGACTTGTGTTGCAACGAGAGCATTCAAGGCCTCAACTGCACAGTGCTCTGCAGGATGGTTCTCCTGAGTGGAACTTCCTGAGAGAAGCATCAGAGAGGCCTGTGGTACCCAGTACCTGGAAAACCTCTACCAATCTTAGAAACGGGTAATGAATCTTCTTGTTGATTTAAAATTCTTCAGTTATCAGTTAGGGAGAAACCTTCGGAAATACCTGCTGGCTACTGGCCCTGGCTTTGTGGACTGGCCACTTGTAGATACAACACTGGCTATGGAGGACAAGACACGTGCAGAGGCAGGTGCAGGCTGGGCAGTGCCCCTTGGAGTCCCTGCGCAGCACCTTACCTGGGCACCCCTTTCCTCATCCAGCTCCACCGTCATCAGGGCCGAGGTTCCCTTCTCACTCACAGTTGAGTGCCGGCCTTGCCAAAAGAAATAGACACATTTCTCCTTGCCGGCCACTCGGATTGAATGTTCTCCCCTCTGTCTGCTTCCCACTGCAAACACAGAAGGACAGAGGGTGAGGAGGCAGTTGAAAAACCAAAGGGCCAACAAGCACTCTGTCTCAGGACATGGGGCTGAAAGAGACGTGCAATTTGAGGGCAGGTAAATCACATCCCAGAAGAGGGAGGCCACCCTCTACCCATGGACCTGAGCCCCCAACTCAGGAAAAATGCTCACAAGCCCTCTTGATTCCCAAAGGCACATGTGTGTCAAGCCACAGGAAGGTGGTAGGTCCCTCCAAGTGTGTGACAGGGAGAAACTGATCCCAGAGCTGGACCGAGGGCTCACACAGGCACACATGTTTTCCACATTATGCCATCCATTGGCAAAGGATTAGCTGGTGGAGGAACAAGACTGAAAACAACAGCTGGACTGGCTTTAAGTGCAAAGGAAAAAATGCAGACTCTTCTGGTTTCAACAAAAAAGATGATGACAGCCTTGAAGTTTCCAAGTTTTGTCAGAAATGGAAGAGATACATTGCTGACCTATCATTACATAAACAGGGACTTCCTGCCTGTCCCTCCAGGGTAGCCAGGCAGAGGTGCTGGGCCTCCCTCCTGTCTGGCACCCAGTGAGCACTCAGCAGACACAGGCAGCAGAGGAGACAGATGTAACCGCGGCTCTGAAGGCCATCACAGGTTATCTGGCCAAAGGGTCAAGTTGCATAGCACTGTCGGCTGCTCATTCCAATAAGCACGTAGAATAGAAAGACAATTTTAGATAGTGATGCATGTTATGCACAGAAAGAATGGCACCATGACCCCTGGCTAGGTAAGGGTAGTCACGACTGTGTTCAGGCAACATCATGTGGAGAAAGTAGATAAGTGGACGCTGGTGGGAGGTCTTCTAGATTTCAGGGGCATGGCTTGAAGGTGGGAGTGGGACCCCATCTCTTCCTTTCTCTGATTGTTTTTCATATCCAGGCAATGAAATGAACTTTCATCTATCACCTTCTCTCTGCTGTCTTTGCCACAGGCCCAAAGCAATGCCACAGACTGGAACCTCTAAAACCAGGAGTCCAAATTAACCTTTTTTCTTTATAGGTTTATAATCTCAGCTATTTTGTTATAGTAACAGAAACCTGATGAGCAAGGGGTCAACAAGAGTAAAATGTAGTTGGTATTAACACCCATACAAATTAAAAATTAATGATAACAACAGCATTCTCTGGATCTACATGACTTCAATGTTTCTTTGTTCCAACACCACTTATGAAACTTCAGTTGTCTGATGGAGTTTCTAAGAGATCAGGGGCCCATACTATTTGATTTTTTATCATTTTCATAGTAAAGTAGTCTTTAATAGTTTTCACAAATGAATCTCAAATTTTCTTAAAGTATTTTGATAAGCACAGCAATCTAGGAACTTGACTGTATACATCACTGCTTGAGATAGCATGACGTCACATCACTGGGCTCTTCAAGCTGGGCTTTCTGCCCCACAGAGACACAGAGCCGCACCCTGATGGCCCTGGGGGCAGACCAGAGGGTGACTCACACAGGCCATCAGCACCCTCTAAGGGGAGCCTGCTCCTCTATAGCGGCCGTTTTCGCTCAGCCTCACCAAGATGAGCACCCCAAGCTCTGAGTTCTGCCTCGTTCGTGGGTGCATGCTGATGGGGGATGAGTGCTGGGGAGCAGGACTAGCGGGCACCGCAGGCCAGGGCCTCTCAGATGGTCGTGGAGTGACTGCGGATGCCACGGGCTGGCTGCTCTTCTTCTGCGTGGATGTGCTGGCGCCCGAACACTCCCTGCTCTGACTTCATTCTCTGGAGCTGGAATTTTTCAAACCTGTAACTTTGCTCATAAAGATACTGCTGGAGCTGGCTGTGAGATGTATGCTGTGTGTATTGGAAGAAATTTAAAAGGGACCGCTTAGGTCAAGTCATTATTTCCTAGGAGCCTCCAAGTGTGTAGTCAATGAAAATCTTGGAAACCTTAGACTGATGCCTTTACATGGCAGTAATTCACTTTAATACACTTTTGGCCATTCATTCACTTATGGCTTCTGTTTCATTACACAAATATGAGAGAGTGACCACGTATCAATTTGTGCTGTCCTTTTGTCTTGTTTTAGCAAACATGTCTTTCCCTTTCGTATCTTGGGAAATGCAAGTGCCTCTAAAGCCTTCCCTTCCAAGCCCCTAGGCACACACCACCACAACCGTGTAGACACTGCCCTGGGCAGGCTGGATTCCCTGTTACTGTCTTCATCACCAAGAGCAGTGCAGATTATCACATCTGCTGGCTGTTTGTGTCACACCAGGGAACTAAGGTCTGGGATTCGTGTTACTCTGGCTAGGCCCACATGATCCTGGCTTCTGGCTAAAGACAGAAATTAGGCCACTGGGTGAGAAAGATCCCCTCAGACACATGCCAGGCATGGCACTAAGGTCTACACACACCAGATTATGTGTGACTGGGGAGAAAACAAAGCCAGGCAGGTTGTGCTCCTCTAGCCAACATGCTCAGCTGGTGGGCAAGGCCCTGGAATGCATGGCTTCTCCTACAGGGGAGTGGTCTCCTTGGGGAAGCGTCACGTGCAGTTCTGATTATGTGAAGGAAACAGATAGAAGGGTGCCACCCTTCCACCTGTTCTGTCCCATGCCCTACTCCCACCTGGAAGCAGAGGCCCTGCAAGACTTTGTTTTTGCTCAGTGCTATTTAGGAAGCATGCTGTGCTCAGTGGCTCAGCCTTGCACCTGGCTTCACTGTGACCTGGTGCCTGGCCAACGTCTGTCACACCAAATCCTGTGCTGGGCTCAGACTCTGCCTCCCTCCTGCAGGATGAACAGCACTACAGGGTCCCAGCACACTTGGCTTTGGAAAGGGGCCAGCTTCAGTTTTAGTGGTCAATTCTGCCCCCTACTGGCAGATTTCGGGCAGGGGATTCATTCTTCACGTTCTGCTGCTCATCTGAGAAATAGTGCAATGGGAGTCACTGCGTTACACCCCACGGCCAGTGGCATGACCCAAGCTGCAGCCCGGCGCTGCTACCCACACCAGCCCACCCTGCTGGTAATGCCCCTCTAGTGGCTGCTCACTGGACTCCCCACTGCTGGCAGAGCCCACATCAAGGGACTTGCTCCCCTCATTCCCGTGGCGGATTTTCCCTCTCCTCAGCTTGCTTGATGGTCTTTTACACTACACACCACCTAGAGGCAGGGTCAGACCTCCGCAGTCCCTCCCAGAGTGTCTCCCAGAGCCAGTGCTCAGTGAATGATGTCCAATGTCTAAAAAAACCACTTATCTCTGATCAATCAGGAAAAACAAAATCAAAGGGATCTATATTTTTAGATTTCTGATGTGTAAACACCTGTGCTTCCTGGCTTCCTGTGGCTCCAGTACGGGGCTGCAAGGTCAGTAAGATTTTGCTGAGGTGAGTCCCAAAGTCACAGCGTTGTGACGGGAACATTCTCCTCCCTGGCGAGGAGCCCTGTGGACCATGGCTCCAAAGTGCACAAGGCCCACCTTCTCTTCAGGGTCTCCAGCGTGAAACAGTGAACCAGAATTCCTCAGAATATCTCACCTACGGGACCATGACGAGTCTTGACCCACAAAATGTGGTTAGTGCTCCCTGAGTCACAGGAAACAGATTCTTATTTTTGTTCTCCAGTGCTGGAGATTGTGTTAGGCCAGTGCTCTGCCACTGATCCATGGCTCCAGACCTCTCACATTGAAAAACACATACACAAACAAACCTCTTAAGATATTTACTAAAGTGTCATGTCACCATTTTGGCCCCCCTTTAAATCGTGAAGATGTAGTCTATTCAGTGACTTCTTGGAGAAGCACATAGCTAAGTGATCACTCAGAGGCAGATTGTCACTTTCCTGGAAAACCTGTGGGGACTGGGACAGGGGACTCAGCGAGGGCCTCAGAAAAACCTCAAGTATCAGATTTGTTTCCTGTCAATGAGAATCAGAGACCGGAGACATGGTGACCCTGGGCCCCGAGGAGCCCTGCCTCACTGCCTGCCTGTGGGGCTTGCTAGGCGGGCCTGAGTGGCACACACCACCCAGCATGCGTGCCACCGGGGTCCCCAGGCTCAGCGAGTCCTGCTCCCCAGCCCTGCGCGGCACAGAGAGACTGAAGTGGCACTGACCTGCGGTGCTCACCGTGTACTTCCACTTGACCACATAGGCATCGCCCTCATGGAACTGCCCAATGCTCTGCTTCGGGAGTCGGCTGTAGTCAAACTCCAGGATGTGCCAGACGTCCACGGAGACGCTAGCAATCTCAAACTGCCTCCTGTCATCCCCTTCCACCAGGCCGTAGCCACGGCCAACGTTCACCCCGTCCAAGATGGTGCTGGCTATCACCTGGGGCAATTGCGCCATCCTTGTCACATCGTAGGGCTTGATGTCAGCCCTGGGATCTTCCTGAAAGGGAACATGTGAATGTGTGTTCGGCAATCTCTCACCTTACAGCTGTTCCTAGGGTGCTTAACTACTGCCTGACCTCTCTCCCTTCCTTTCTTTTCATTCCTTCCCTCCTTCCCTCCCTTTTTCCCTTTTCTCCCTTTGTGGGCCTCACCCATGCCACCTGCTAGGCAAGCATGCTTCCTCCAAGGCAGAGCCGCACCAGCTGTTTTTACTGTCATGGAAGAGTGGAGAGGGCAGCTTTTACACTCTGCCTTGGGGTTGCTGACTGTACTTGGAGGGAGGCCTGAGTAACACTGTGATAGCAGTGGGTTCTAGAATGTAATCAAAAGTCCCTTTGCTCTTTTAGTGGTTCATGCTGAGAAGCCTCTGACCATCCAGGCACGTTTTGCTGGGACCCACACCAAACTCTGAGTATGAAGCCTGTGCAGTGGAATACCTTCTGCTGGGTAAGTTCACTGCTGTTCTTCTCAGTAGGCCGCTTCAACTCAGTCCAATCAAGAAATTTCTCTTTGAACAAAATAGTCTCATTGTGTTCTGTAAGTCTCCCAAATATTGCCCAATCAGGCCGCCCTTGTCCTTTTCTGTAGAGTAGAAGGGGACACGAAACTGAAAAGAACTCAGTGCAGTCATTCCACACAAAGACAAAGGGTTTAAAACAAACATGGCAGCTGGGTGTGGTGGTGCACACCTGTAATCCCAGCTATCTGGGAGGCTGGACAGAAGGATCAAAAGTTGGAGCACAGCTTTTGACAGTATGGGGAGGTCTGAAGGCCATGGGTTCAATTCCTATTATTGCCCACTCCACCAAAAACCCAACAACAATGACAATACGTAACTATTTCTTTCTCTTATAATTTTTTATGGAAGGTGTCTATGGTTGTTCAGGGTCTCATTACTAGATCAGAATCATAGTGATCTGCCTTGTTTACAGCCTCCCAAGAGCTGGAATTACAGGCATGTACCACCATGCCCAGTCTCAATTGCTGTCTTACTAGGCCCTGGGGCAGGACCAGTACTGCAGGCCTGCGACTGAACCCTCAGCCCCTGCACCTGCTTGCAGGCGCTTTAATCCACTGAGCTATTTGACTGGCCCTCATAATACATAAGTATTGAAAAATATCAAAATAGTATATGACTGGTATATAGAGTAAATGACTTATTTTCACTTATTTTACCAATTAAGTGACATTGCATTATTTTAGCGAGGAGCTTTGCAAGGCTTTGTGTCAGGATAGTTGGTGTGTGACATGAACCATGTTGGGTCTAAGCTCCACTTGCATCCTAGAAAACTCCTGCTTTTCAGGTTTCCTGGGCTGGCACACACTTATCCTACTTACTTACTATGCCTACCCTAGTCACCTGCAAGGGTCACCAGGGGTCCTCTGATTAATCAACAGAGAGAAGGGTGCTTGCCCCAAATCCTCTATGCTTTTCTGTCCCGTTGCAATAAAGCTCTCCAGAACAGGCAGAGTCTCCTGTTACCCAATAGACACACTACGCTTTCATCTTGTGTAAAGAGAATTTTCATACACTTGTTTCAGGGAGGGAAGGCTTGGTCACACAGGAGGTCTGATATAGTCCCAGGATTATAGGATTGGACACTGCACCAAAAACAGATCATTTAGAAAACAGTCTAGCTGAGAAAATGCTTGCTGCAGAGGGCACAGCCCAGAGAGTGACAGGCAGGTCCTTCTCCAGATCAGTCCTTGTGCTGTGAACTGGGACCACAGTGCTGTTGTCCCAGCTGACCAAGCTGTGCTTCTCACGGCTCCATCAGGCCCAATTTGTTCAACACCACATTTTCCAACATTGCATTAAGAAGGCTTCCTGTTTCTAAGGGAACTGAGCAGATAAAGCACAGAATTCTACCCTGCTCTAGGGAGAGCAAGGCGACTACTGCATGAGGCTGTCGGGGAGACACAGCTGCCTTCGGTGTAAGCATCTGTCCAGTTCTGTCCACGTTACACATTTGGCTCAGGGTTGCAGGATTACAGCTGGCGGCTGCCGCCTCCTCCTGCCAGCAAGGGATGGGTGCATAATTTTGGCTGCCTCTAGAAGTCCTTGGGGAGCCTGTAGGACGCAGTGACACTGAGTGACACTAGGGCTGGGCCTCGCATGTGTGTTTCATTTTTTAAATTCCTCTTTGGAAGCTGTTGCAGAAATGCTGGCGACAGTGAGGGGGGTGGCCACTCACCCACGCGCAGATCTGTGATCATGTCACTCCCAAATATAAGTTAACCACCATATAGATTCTACTCTTCAGTGTCATTTTACTATAGTGAATAAAATAATCTGCCCTTCCTCCCAGTCCTCACAACCCTGTTGTTACACTTCTAACGCTAAATGGGCTTTTGCTTAAGAAGGATTTGAAACTTTTTACCACACTAACATAATTTTCACTTTTTTTTTTTTTTCTGCAAAACCAGGGATTGAATTCAGGCCCTTGCACTTGCTAGGGAAGCGCTTATTCCACTGAGCCATCTCCCTGACCCATAATTTTCACTTTTAATCATTCTGGAAATAAATTGATAATAAATCAGTAATTTATTTTATTTATTTATTTATTTGTTTGTTTGTTTATTTATTTATTTAGATGTATTTAGTAAAGGGTCTACAGGGTCTCACTACATAGATTGGACTCATAGTGATCCTCCTGTTTTGAGTTTCCCAAGCACTGGGATTACAGGCACTCGCCATTATGCTTAGTCTCAATCTCCATCTCAGTGTGTCCCGGGGCTGGGGCCGGCAGGGCACGTAAGGGATTAAACCCTGCCTGCTGTGCTCTGCCTAAGCAGGCACTTTAGTCTGCTATCTAGTCGGCTCTAATAATTTAGTTTTAAAGCAAGAAACTAGGTAGGAAAGTTGAAATTTGAACACAAGTTTATGCTGTGTAGAGTATAACTATTCTAATTTATTATATGGCACAAATAGAAATCCTATTTCGAGGGGTCTAAAAAAGCAATACTCCTTTGGAGGTAATTATTCTTTTCTTTCCCATGAACATATTTCTTACAGTCTGTATACATTCCTCTGATTTGCCAATACAATTTTTTTTGTGGCTGGCTCAGCCTGCCCTGGGGGCGGGACTGGTGCAGCAGCGTGTGGTGCTAGAGATCGAACTGTGGTTCCTGCACTTGTCTACGCTTGCCTAAGTAGGTGCTTTAGACCGCTGAGCGACCTCGCCGGCCCTGCCAATACACATTTTAAAAGCCCAGTCAGCTATAGAGAATATTAAAACCATAGTCATTATTTCAATACCATTTCTTCCTCCTTTATTCCACCTCAAGCAGCATAAACAGCATCCTCTGCCAAATGAATCCTAAGATGCTACACGGCAGAGGAATGAAATTAGAAGGAAACAGGTCACTTTCACACCTTCAGATCAATGGCAGAATTTCAGATCCTAGGAAGCTTTTCAGGATGTAATTTGTCTAAACAGTTGCTGCTCATCTGCCGCAGCAGCACCTGGAATGTGGCAGGGGGAATCTGCCATTCGCTTCAAAAAATTAAATGTGACACAAACAGCTTCCTGCAGACTACAACACATCTGTATTTGATTGGTAGAAATGCAAGAAATGCTTGTTTTGTGACTATCCATAGCCCATGCCGTGGGATCTTTTATGACACTGAAACTTTTACATAAAGAGCAATAAGTAGATGAATGTGGGAAGAACCAGGCTCCTAGGCCAATCCTGCTCACTGCGGGTTTACCTGGGAATAAGCTGGTTGCATTCTCCAGGGTCCAATGGGTTGATGTCACAGTTCTCGTAGTCAAAGGTCCCATTCCATAAGTGTTTTGCCAGCTGAAAGGCTATTTTTCGCTGGGCTAAGGTGACTTCTTTCCCATGCCACACATAAACTTCACTACCAAAATCAAACACAAGGACCTGGGGAAATGGAAGACAAGTTTGTTAGCTTTAAGGACCTGCTCCCATTGGCTGGGTCTGCCAGGCCAGGGAGGCGGACGGGTCATGGTGATACAGGTCCTAGGCACATAGTACAGAAAGGTCGCACGATCTAAGCTGCACCACGGCCTTGTGGGGTGATTTCCTCCTCACTGTCCCAGTGCTCGAGTGAACAGCTCTCCTCTGAACTCATAATCACTTATTATGGTTTAATTCTAAAGGGTTCCTGTTTGAAGCACTGATCGGGGCCTGGCTGGCGGCTTCGGGGCTTTGGCCAAGTGCTCAGATCACGAGGATCCTAACTGAATCAGTGCACTGATGATACTTTTCATGTATCCTTGGCAGGCAATGGAAACTCAGGAGATGAGGCCTAGCTGAAGGGCATGAGTGATCTTGGGAATTTTTCCCTTGTCCTCAGCCCCTTGCTCTCAGTCCCCAAAGTCACAGAGCCAGCTAACCATGGGCTGAAACCTCTGCAGACATAAGCCAAAATAAAGCTTTCCTCCAGTAAGTGGTTATTCTCAGGTATTCTGTCACCAGGACAGAAATCTGGCTAACACACCATTTAACTTTTGATTTGTAACAGAGTTCCATAAAGGTATCTTCTTATCTTCTTTCTTCCTTTGCCACCCCCTTCCCTCCACATTTGTTCTTTCATTCATTTAACATGACATAGGTTACTTCAGATATGCCAGGTACCAATACATGTCCAAAATCATTATCCTCCTGTGAACAATTCCAAGAGCCTCAAGGGCAGGAATCCTATCCTACTTCTCCTTCTCCTAGGGGTTTGCTGGAGGAATATATGGACATAATGCTATTATGTCTGTGCTTTATTGGATGTTTTCTTAAAATAATTTCTTTTATTTCAGCAATCATAATTCTACTTAATTCTAAACTAGGCTCAATGTCACTTTCTTTCAAAAATTATTCCTCACTACTTCGTTGTCTGTGACTTTATTCCCATCTAAATGTCTTCCATGTCACAGTAGAAAAGAATCACCTTACTTGGAAAGTCCGTATTATGCATACATGCATCTATCATTGCTGAATGGTGGGAACTAAAAATAATTTACTCACAAAATTTAAGAGATAGAGCCAAATAATGCATTTTGCCTAAAATGTCTTCAATGATCGATGCCATTCCTGGATAACCTTCTGATTTCTTGTGTTTGTGTGTGTGTGTGTGTGTGTGTGTGTGTGTGAGAGAGAGAGAGAGAGAGCGAGAGCGTGTGTGCAGGGTCTCACTATGCATCTTGGACTCAGTGATCCTGATTTCTGCCTCCCTAGTGCTGGGATTACAGGCGTCTGCCACCATGCCTGGACCCCATTGCCAGCTCAATGTACCCGGGGTTGGGGCTGGCGTAGCATGTGATACCAGGGATTGAACCCTGGTCCTGTGCTTACCTAAGCAAGAGCTTAGTCTGCTGAGCTATACACCAGCCCTAACATTCTGATTTCTGTATTAGTGTCTTAGATGGAGGCAATGGGAGCTTCAGTGTCTGATAGTTGGTACTAAGGCTGCCTATCCATCACTGCATACTTCCTGTCTATTTCACTGGACACCCCTAGGCAGAATGCTCTAAGTGTGTCGTCTTGCTCAAGCACTGTGAGGGTTAATCTTGACTGTCAATTTGATTGGCTTGAGATGTGCCTGGCAGATTGTAAATCATGCTATGGGTGCGTCTGGGGGCTCAGGGGCATGACCCTGGGACCATTTCTGGTCTCTGGCCCCTTTCTCTCTGGCTTTTCCTTGCTCACTCAGCCTCCTGGTGCCCATGAGGTGAGAAGCTCCCTGTGTCAGGCTCTTCAACTCTGATGTTTCTGCATCATGGCCAACTGGCCATGGACTGCAACCCCTGAACCCATGAGCCCAAACCAACTCTTCCTCTGGGCAGTTGCCTGGCAACAAGAAAGCTGGCCACTCCAAGCATTGTACCTCTTTTGGGTGCAGAAGGGAGCACTTGGGAATTCTGCCCCAGTAATCATTGTCGGGGACAAGCTTGTCATCCATCAAACGGTACACACAGTTTGTCTCTATGATGGCAGCCTCGTACAGCTCGTCTTCTTTTGGGTCACCAGCAGCTTTGGGGCAAGAACAATAGGAAAGCATCATGTTGTATGTCAGAAAGTAGCTGGTCTAGAAGAATGCACCAAGGGAGAGAAAAGGGCACGCAAGGCTTCTCAGTCCCTTAAGCATAGTAAAGTAACTCTTACATTGGTAACTGGTTTGGCCACCCAGGAGCTTCCAGAAGTCTTTGGCTGCATGAGTGTGCGTATTAATTCCTTCTTCAATGGTTTGTATGTAAGTAGCTCTACAACCAAGTTCCCTTTTTGTCTGAATTAAAGTTGCAAGTTCTGAGGCCTAAATAAGAGAGAGAGAGAGAGAGAGAGAGAGAGAGAGAGAGAGAGAACTATTAGTTAGAAAAGCCATAGCTGAATAGAGTAGCATATGTCACAATCAGAAGATAAGCCATGTGCATCTGCCCTTATCCCACAGGGGCAGGAAGATACCAACTGGCTTTTGGGCATGTTCCACAGTCAAGAAAATGTAATTGAAGGAACAAGAGTTAATAAATTAGTACTATGGACAACCACTAGGAAAATAACAAGGTAGAAAGTATTAATTATTGAATCTTTGATGTAATTCAGGTATAAAAAATAAGATACGCAAACAGCTACACTCTTAATTTACTGATAAGAGACATGCTACAATAATGTCTGTAAGTGTATCATGTATGCACCTTCCATGATACCAAAACATTATGAAAACAGTTTGCAATGTATTAATTTATCAAATCCATCTTGTCAAGGTATCTTAAAACTGTCTCATTGATATTTGTACTTCAATAAAAAAAAAAGAGTTAACAATTCTTTTTTTTATAAATATATATCACTGGGGATTGAATCCGGGGCCTCATGTATATTAGGCAAGCATGCTACCATTGAGCTCCATCCTCAGTACTTTTAATTGTTATTTTAGTCTTGCTAAATGGCCCAGGCTGACCTCAAACTTCTGAACCTCCTGTCTCAGCCTGCCAAGCAAGCTGAGATTGGGCGTGTGTGTGTCAATACTTGGCTAACTTCTTGGAGCAGTGGTTCCCAGTCTTCAATAGGAAACACAAAATGTGCAAAGCTTTTGCCCTGTTTTCTGGGCTTTACCTCCTGAGACTCTTCCAAAAGCTGTGTGCCTACGAATAGGGTACTTTGAGGTGGGGCCTGTTCTCTTTTTTATACAGGAGTAGGAATAAACCCTGCACTTTAGGACTAGAGGTGCAGGCCAGAAAATCCTTCTAAAATTCCTTCCTTTCGCACCCCACAAAGACTCCTTTGAGTGACACTCGTGAAAAAGACTGCTGCCTGTCCCTTCTCACATGAAGGAAGCCTCAGGCTTCTGGAAAGCTCTGCAAGACTCTAAAGCTGGTAGAATATTCCGCCTGTGTGTACAGGTGGCGTCAGTGGAAGCATCTGAGGTCCTGATACCCACCTTTGCCTTTTCGATGACATTTGCGAACTCTCCCACCCACAGGAAGCAGTGCTGGGGAGACAGCAGGAGAAAGCAGTCCCCGCTGTTGAGGGACGAGGCACGGGGCTCCACAAGCCTCGTCTGCACATGTCTTCTCCCTGAAGATAAGGCCCAAGGTTACCGTTTTCCTAGACAGGAACAGGACCAGGAGGCACCCAGTGCTGACGTCCCTGCTACGGACTTCCCCGCCCCTAATGACTTTGGGCGGCTCTATCAGTTCCTGGGGCGCCAGGTGGCATGGGACAGTGAGTGAGGACTGCATGGCAGCATTAGCAATCACTTCCCTCAGTGGTGCTTGTCCAAATGCACACTGGCACATGTTGCCCCCTACTCCAGGGACACTGCCAGGCAGGTCCTTCCACTCAGTCTCCTACACTTAACATCTCTGGCCATGCTGCAGGGAAAGGGAAGGCTTCTCTTGGATCTGATGTCCTTCCCCAAGATTTCCCCACGCCCCCTGTACCTCATGGGCCAGCTAAACAAGAATCAGCTCAGAGGGGAACACTGCTTTGTGTTTCATTCATCTTTCTGATAAATGATATATCAGTTTTGAGCTTCCACAGTACACATGTAGGGTCAGCTCTGCTTTAGGCCATGGGCATGAGTTATTAGCTTCCAGTCTTCAATACACTAAAAAGGGCAGCAGATTTTGCCCAAGGGGAGGATGTTTCTTCCACCCGTGTCGCCACAGTGTACCTAGAGCAGCCACTAGGTGGCAGAGAAGCCTTCCTCTCCCCACTCCGAGGCCCGCTTTTCCTCTTAGTACCCCCGTGCCAGGGAGAGAGAGGCACAGTAGTTTCTACTTCTTTGGCTCCAGAGTTCCCCTAACTCCTTCCCCAGGAATGTGCCCTCCTCCCCTGGCACGTATGGATCCTTGCTGGTCTCAGGGAGAGCTGAGATCCAGCCTGAGCCTGTACAGTGCATCTGGTACCTGCGTACAGCACTGAAATAGACCACGAGGCCAGGGGGGCAGGGTGTAGGAGTGGAGGCTGAGATGCCAAATGAGGGGACACCTCCAGCTCCGGCTGTTCCTCAGCAGCTGCTGTGACCATGTTAGCAACTTCTCAGACCCTCAGTGGGCAGGATGCTTCCTGCCTGATGGGCTTCTGAGGCTTAGGTGTGAGGAGGTAGCGCTACACTGCATGCGTGGCAGGCTCCCAGGAAGCATGTGCGCCACACCCTCACTGGCAATAAGGGGAACATCCGGGACTCCTGACACCAGACAGAAAGCACCAATCAGAGTGCAATTCCTCCAGGCCACCGGGAATTACCTTTAACCTGTAACAACATCAGCTTCTTGTAGGGCACTGCGCTGTTGTTGGAATTCTGCTCGGTTAGGTTGACGCTCCGCAGGCTGACGTTGCTGAAGTTTTCCTTACTGGCTAAGCCTGCCAGAGTGACTTCGGAGAAGTTGGAGTTGGAGGACACTGGGCAGGTTGAAGAGGGAAAGCCGAGTGGGGTAAGGGAGATGTTTAGTGAAATGGCGCGGTTCGCAGTCGGAAATGATTCCTAACTGATCTGACTTTTACAGCTATGCTGAGAGCTCCTCCCCCTCCACTGAGCATCCGGTGGTCCCTGCTACTCACGCTTTTCCACTTTCATCCTCTTCGACTCCATGAAGGCGATGTTCAGCCTCTGCTCTGTGTATTCCTGAAGGAGGTCCTCTCTCGCAGCCAGCATCTTCAGCGGGTTCTTGGAAGCCTGCACCCGGCGCTTGGGCCTAACAGCTCGCTTGTGTTCTGCCACAGAGGACGTCAGTCTGCCAGAGGAGCAGAGCCAGTCTCAGTTTGGTGAGCAGCTATAGCAGCCAGGTCTGGTTAACGAGCGGGCTTGGGATCCGGGGCAATGGGCTCCAACCTTTCACTTCCTGATTTCACCCTGATACTTTCACACTGCGCCTGGTTTCAGCTTTTTTTTATTTTCTAAGTAGCTGAATTGCCCAGAAGGGGCTGGAGCTCAGGAATTTGCCTGTCTCGGCTGCAGTCATTATAAAGCTTACCACTCCTCCCACCACCTCTCTCTTGAGATGGAGTCACAGGATCTGGGTGGAGGAAGGGAGCATCAGGTGCACTGTGTAGAGGGTCCCCATGACACCTATAAGCCTCCTTGCGCTCAGCCTGGAAGGGGCATCAATGCCAGCACGAGACAGCTCATAAAACGTGGGGGCCCCATCTGTCCCTCTTGTTCTTACACATATGTCTCTCTGGGTGAAGTTCTCCCTCAGGAATAACACAGCCAGGACCCTGGAGAATTCTCAGTTCACCACTGCCTCTTCACCCAAGGCAGCTTAAACATTCTCCTCACAAAAGTTTTTCAGTTCCCTATGCCCCTCTACCATGAGCTTCTGCTCACCCCAGGGGCCCCGTAAGATAGCCCTGCCAACCCATGGGAAACCCTGTAACTTTCTGATGTCTGTGGGCAGCAGAGAAGCACCAAGAATGCAACGCTGGGATTGATTCATGGCGCGACGCCAGAGCTAAGGGTGTGAGTGCTACCTGCCCTAAGGATGGGTGGCCTGGGAAGATACAAGGGACAGAAAAAGGGCGGTCGCTAGTTGCTTGCTGGTGCTGCTTATCTTTGGCTGCCTCTTGCCTACTCTGTCCTGCCCCCCTGCCAAGCCACTCTGCCTTGGAGCCAACTGATCATGGACGGAACGCTTCACAAACTGTGAGCACAATAAACTTTTGCTCCCTTAACTTTGGGTATTGGATAATTTGTCTCAGCAATGAGAAAAACGTAACTAAGATGGGGGCAGATCTTAAGGGAGATTGATGGCAATGTGTCTTTTGCTGTAATCAATTCTTAAAAATTTAAACATTAAGTGTTTGTGTTCAAATTGTATATGCTTAAATTATATAACAATATAAATAATAACATTTAGGTAGGGAGATTGAGAAATGGTTAAATTATGTGCATAAGCATTCCAAATACTATGTTAAGGTTGAGATGGCAAATTGTTGATTTTTTATTTTTATTTTATTGTGCTATTGTGGTTTTTTTTGGTAGTACTGGGGATTGAACTCAGGACCTTGTGCTTGCCAGGCAAGCACTTATTCTACTGAGCTATCTCCCCAGCCCCACGTTCATTTTTTAAAGGTAAGAAATGAAAACATGCCAGCTGAAACAAACTGAACAAATTGCACAAATTGTATTAGGAGCAACTTATAGAAAAATTCTGGAAGAGATGGCACCCCAATAATTCTGTAGGAAGAAAGAGATGTGTGCCGGTTGCTGGGGATGTAGCCTGCCTAGCATGTGGACCCCTGCTTCTGGTGATAGCATCTCAGCTTCCCTCTGAAGAGAGTGACACCCTCTTTCTGTCCCTTACATCTTCACTCTACTCTCTTTGTGGCTCTGGGGAGGATCTAGGCTCCAGCCCATCTCACACTCTTCCTTAGGATGGGATGGATGTCTTCAGGAGGAAGTCAGAATTTGAGTGAGCAATGATGAACACACTGAGAATTCCTGCTGGAGCAAATGTGAGGAGAAGCTGCAGGTGCTAAGCTAAGGAGGTGGCCTGTAAAACCAGAGCTGGGGGTGGCCACGTTCCACCCCACAGGTACCACCCCCATCCCTGAAAGAAGCCAACCCTTTTGAAAATGGCCACAGAGAGACCACATTCCAATGAACCCCTGGAGTCTCTCAGTCCATGTATCCATAAATCCTTTCATAACTTTCTTTTGCTGAAGTCGGTGTGACTTAGGTGTTTTTGTGGCACTCAGCAACTGATAGAAACCTGGTATCATAATGACATTAGTTAGCCAGTGTTGTGACATTCTCATGTAAAGAGAACTCTTCAGCCATCACTGAAAAGACCTGAAGATCTACTGATTTTATCTATTATGATCAGCTAAGTCACATTCCTCTTTGCTTTTCTAGTTACTTGTATAAATTTGAGCTCATATCATCCAAGTGGTTTTCCATTATAAGAAGTCAACAGGCCAAACAGAACAGGTGTAAGAATCTCTGCTAAGCAGTGCTAAAGCAGAAAAGTACACAGCGATACTTGAATGATGTGAAATATTTAGTGACACTAGTTTATGGAGCAGGGCAAACATCTATGGCACACACGCATCACCTGTACCCACATGTGGTCTGCAGTAGGTATGCTTTACGGGTCCCACAGTACCATGCAGCTAGCTCAAAGTGGAAAATGCAGCTACAAGGGTTTTGTGCTATAGAAAGTAACAGCGATAGAAGTTCACTGTTACAAGACTGCGTGGGGACAGTGAAGGAAGCCTGTCACAGTGGAGGAAAGATGGAAACCACAATTAACTCACTTGGGTGCATAAGGATCAAAAATAACATCAAAATCCTCGTCCAGCTCCACAGGACTTCTTGGTATGTTATAGTCTGTGCTGCGGTAAAATTTGGCAAATGTCTCATCATCGTCTAACTTCATCACCTCCTTCACGGATTTGCCAGTGACAGTGAGTACTGTTTCCCCAACTGCCAATAGAAAGAAGCCAGTGAACAACAGAAGAGTTCTATGTATGACAATCCATGACTATATCTTGCAATACATTAAAATTACTCCCCCTCACAGTTCCCAGAGTGAGGGCTGGCCAGATAGCTCAGCAGATTAAAAGTGTCTGCGTAGGCAGACACAGGGACTGGGGTTCGATCCCCACTACCACGATGGCCCTGCCCCCTGGTGTGCTGATACAGTGATTGAGACTGGGCATGGTGGCCCACACCTGTAATCTCAGCTTTGGGAGGATGAAAACAGGAGGATCACTATGAGTCTGATCTGTGTGGTAAGACCCTGTACTAAAAAAAAAAAAAAAAAAAAAAAAAAACAGTTCCCATAGTGGAGAAAACACTGCAGTGGTGCACAGGGTCATGTGGCTGCTTGTTGGCCCTTACTTGACTTCTAGGAGAATACGCACAAGAGCCAAGCACACCCAGTGCAAGGGTAGGAGGGAGAGAGGCTGAACCTGCTGCCCCCAATTCCACTGAGCCTTTAGAGCCTGACCTTTTGCTAGTGTAGGAGAGCTAACCTGTCTCGGTCCACACTGGGGATCAGCAAAGTTTTGCTGCAGCAGACCAAGCAGTAAGCGTTTTAGGCCTTATGCAGGAAGCCATGCAACTACTCAGTGCTGCTGTTCTAGCGTGAAAGTGAGGAATGACAGTAGGTTCCCAAACAGGCACAGCTGTGTTCCAATAAAACTTTATTTATAAAAGCAGTAGCCTTGGATTTAGCTGTGGTCACTGCTTGCTACGCATGGCCTAGATCACTGTTACATGTGTGATAAACACCTCACAGTTAGTATTCTTTTCCCACAGTTCAGTTTCCGTAGTACACTTTTATATTGCTGGTTTACAGTGGTTGTTTCCTATTATTTCAGCCTTTAGGGGGGTCATTATCAAAAATAAAGATACCCAGTGTCTTGTATTTGGTGAGTTTCACATACTGAACATTTTTAACTAAAAGATAAAAGGGCATTTCTACATAATACTTTTGTGTGGACTGTATTGACTTTAGTAATGAAATATTTACCTCAACATTTATGTACTAAAATTTTCTCTTAAAAATAATTTTTGATTTAGTATGAGGCTGAGCTGCATAGTAAGACCCTGTAACAACCAAATACATTTTTTTTAAAAAAGAATTTGTGATTACAAGACAGAATATCAGCTTTTACCATCCTAAAAATTGATACACATGACTGGAAGTTTATCCAAGATCAGGTGGGCATTTGCATATTTATAATTACTTTAAGAGCTAAAAGCACAATCACTGAATTCATAATTCTGGTCCAATGACTGCAAAGGTTTTACAATCAGGCATAAGATGTTATTGGGAAGCTGGGAAGTCAGGAAGGCACTTAAGCTGCTGAGTTTTCTCTCCCTGGCCCGAGGCTGGGGAATCAGAGTTTGACACCTTTCATCAGGCTTGACCCAAATCTCATTTTTTTTTTTAAAAAAAAAATGTATTTAATGCAGGGTCTACAGGGTCTACTACAAAGATTGGACTTGTAGTGATCCTCTAGTTGTCGGCCTTCCGAGCGCTGGGATTACAGGTACTTTAATCTCCAAATCTCATTTTTTAAAAGATAACAACAAAGATAATACTTATATTATTAATTAGTAAATCTATAGTAGAAGGAAGACAACTTAGCTGAGGAGAAAGAGCAATCAGATAGAAGTTAGGGATTCTAAGAGAAGAGCAGGACTATTTAGATTTTTGTATTTACTCACTGAAAGTACAAAAGTTGATGTACTATTAGAATCTAAGTCAAAGCACCCCTTCTGTCTTCTGACATGTACCTTTGTTATTCAGCCTTTTTAGAAAGGTTTCTAGCCTGTCCAACTTCAGGTCTGATTCCAACTGCATATCAGGTCTGGCTTCAATATCTAAGCAAGTACAAACCATCAGTGAGAGAAAGTCTTAGAAGAGTCGTCCAATTAGAAACTAAGACACAACGGACATCTTTGCAACTCACCTTCCAGGGGTTTGGAAACTGGCGTAGTGCCCCTCGATTTGCTGCTAAGCGGAGATGCTACTGGAGTTATGGCTGTGGGGGATGCCAAGCCTGCAGAACGGAGAATGGAGCACAGACTCAGTATCTTAAAATTACTTCTGGACATTGCCAGGACCCGGGTCATCCCTGCAAGCCCCAGTGTAGACTACATACAGTTTGTAAGAACTTAAGCTGGAACCTGGCATGCACATACATGGGTCTTTGGTAGATACCAGAACTGTTGGACGATTGCCACCATATGCAAGATTTAAAAATTCCTAAAGCCTAAGAGGCTGACAAGCTGATATTCCACAATTGAATGATAAAGAATGGGAAAGCATCAGTGCTGTGTAAAGTGAATAAAAGAGTGTGGAAGTCTTTTAGCGTACACCCAAAAGCAATGGAGCTACCAGTCCTGAAGGGTGGGAGGGGCCGCTGAGGAGGGAGCACACTCGCTCCATCTCTCCCAGAAGAAGTAAAGAATAAACTGTGGCATGCTATCCACCAAGAGGTCTCTCACACTGGAGGTTAAGGACAAGCGGGCCTTGCACTGTTACACAAGACAAAGACCCAAAGGGTGTTGACTGTTCAGAAACACAGCCTCCCCACTAAAAAAAAAAAAAGTAAAATCTGACAAGTTGAGTAACACTTCTTCCACTGAAGATGACATGAGCTGACTCTGAAGAAAAGGCATTCGGTAGGAATATTCCACAAAATGTGTCATTAATATTCATGTGACATCACTACAGTGATGGGAAGGGGAAGTAGAAAGGATCAAGCTGCCTCATGGATAAGCACCAGTGCCCCACCGTGGGTACTGTCACTGTGCACCTGAAACTTACACTCGGAGGAAAACATTAAAAAAAAATTGTTTTTAATTATTTATTTATTCGCTATAGGGTCTCACTACGCAGCTCAGACTTGTAGGGATTCTCCTGTCTCAGCCTTCCCAATGCTGGGATTACAGGTGTGTGCCACCATGCCTGGTCTCTGTGGCGGGCTCAGCTCAGGGCCGGAACAGCATGCAGTGCCAGGGATCGAACCTAGGTGCTTGCACTTTCCAGGCAGGCACTTAGATGGTTGAGCTATCTCCCCAGCCCTAAGAACATTCTTTTAAAAAGCCCACAGCTTGTTTTCCAGAATGGTCACAGTCTATTCATAGGTAGTGTGTCCCCACCTTCGGATGCATGCACGCACACACACACACACACACACGCACACACACACACGCACACGCACGTACACACACGTGTGCATGGCTCTCACCTTTCTTTACCATTCTGCCAGCCACCGTGAACTGGGTGGAATCATTGGCAGCACCTCTGCCTTTAGTTTTCCAGGCCTCTTCCCTCACGGTAATGAGTTGCTTCCGCTCCTCGATCGTCATCTGACTTTCTCGACTTTCTGTGACCCGCTGCTTGTGAAATTTTATAAAAGAGAAAATGAAAGCGAGAGAGATTGTGTGTGTGGGAGAGAGAGTAAGAGAGAGAGAGGGAGAGAGAGAGAGAGAGAGAGGTGAACTTTTGCCTGTAGCATTTCCTGAGTGGAAAAAAACAGGCACACAATTAATGAGTTAAGTAGAAGTTGCTATTTTGCCCATCTAGGTAAACTTGGGTTAATGAGGAGACTTTACACAGCACGGTCAGTGTAAATGCCTTTCTCTGTCTGACATGGGCCAGGGGAAGGCGGATCAGCAGGAGTGTGTCCCTACAGGCGCCTAGGGCTGAAGACGTGCTTTCCCTTTTCCCTCCTGCAGGGATGTCAGGGTCGGGGCGGTTAGGCACCAGGTCACCCATGGAAGTGGAAGTTCTTGAAGCCACCACATGGCTAACAGGGTGCTGCAGACATCACATACCTACAGAGCTTTTCCACTTAAAAATGCTGGGAGGAAGGAGGGAGGGGAGAGAGAATGCCTGTGGGTGGTGGGAGCCTCCATCAGAGGAAGAAGTCCTCAGATTAGCGTGCTGTGTCCTGCTCACACTTAGCAGGGTGCAGGGAGAGGCGGGGAGCGCAGTGCAGCCGATGCCTCCGAGGAATGAGAAGGTGCCCTCCCAAGCACTGGGACAGCTTTCCTGGCCAGTACCTGCACTCACTGCTAGGACAAAAAGCTGGTGATGGGCTCCTGTGTTTGCCCTATGCCTCTCACCTTGGCATCTGCTCAGACCTGAGCAATGCCTTTCATGCTAGAGAGTTCAATGCCAGACTCTCACTGGGCTCTCCTAAATGTCCTGTCAATGTCCCTAGTCAAGCAGAACAAAGTGAGGGGCAGGAGTGCACCCACCACGTCCTACACCACTGGGGCAAAGGATCTACTGCCCCTTAATGGACCAAAGGGAAACCATGTCCAGACACATGCAGGACAGGAAGAGAGGAGACTGGCACAGTTCACTTTCTGGCTGCCTTGGGATGATGAGCATGACAAAAGAAAGGGTCCCGATCCCCTCTCCAGGAGCACAAACCAGGTCGACACTTCCAACAGTTGCTCTCAGGCATGAATACGGGTTTCCCGTCCTCTAATTTATGAATTTTCCTTTTACAGGATTCTTTCACAGGCCATCATAGCCAGAAGTGTTCTTGAGACTACCTTGTTAATTTAAGGTGATTTCTTTATTTCCTAAAGAAATAAGCCAACACAGTACATGATCCTGCCTTAGTTCCTAAGTGCTGTGGAGTTTAAAAGGAGCTTGTGGGGGTAAAGTGTTATACAGTGACCATGATGTGAAGAAAGCATTACATCAGTTTTAAGTCCTTTACATTGCCCACTGTATCACTGTACTATATTACTGTATCACTGTTATCACTGTACTGTGTTTATGGAGAGAAATATTTGAAAGCACACACGGAAGTACTGAAAGGAGCATGTCTTCACACCACTTGTACATGGGTAAGGGTGTAGCTATGGCTAGGCGTACACGTAAGCATGTGCACATATGCACACACCTGCCTTTACGAGGTGGGGGAGGGGAAGCCGGGGAGAGGTAGGCAAAGAAGGGAAGGGTGTTTAGGCAGCGAATAGGAGTCGAGGGAGGAAACCAAAGTCAAGAGTTGGGAAATCTGGAAAGGATATAGAGAGCGGCCTGCTTATCATGCAAATTTTCTGAAAGTTTTCTATTTTACCTCTAGGAAAAGCTATTGAACGTCCCCCTCAATCTTTTCCTTTCCTTTCCTGCTCATAGTTGACCAGAAGACTCTAATTCTAAGGAACACTGTGAATCACACATCTGCACCAAGTAAACCAGGAGGCTGACCTGCCAGGAAGGCCTCATAAAATTCAAGGAAGATTAAGTTTTCTTTGAAAACACAGTTTTGGGGGTGAAGCTGAATCGAATCAATATAATACTTGGCTAAAATATTTCAAAAGCACACATGAAATGCCCAAAGAACTGGCTCCTTTAAAGATCCAGACACTGCCAGTTCAACAGTGAGCTCTGACACATCGGTAAAGTCCAGGGAGGGGCATTTGGGTGCAGCTGATGACTCAGAAAAAGGCGTCCCCGAGCAGCAGCCTGTTCCCCACAGGCCCTGGACACTCCTGGAGTCCAGCGTGGACGTGGTGGGCATGAGCCAGAGATGACATGGTCACTACAGAATTTCAAGTTTCCATTCTTTTGAAAGATCTTGGTCAAGAAGAAATACTTTTTACTCCCCTCTTAAAGGTAATATTAAACATAGAAGTTTTCATCTCCACAGAGGTTTCTACTTAAGTTGGCAACTTACAGGGTAATTCCTTTCATCTGACTTTCCACGAGTCTATAACAGGGTGAACAATACACAGTTTGTATAGTGTTAGAAGAATCTAATAGAATTTACCACAAATGACTGTCACACTTTAGAGCTTAAAATGTGAGAATAAGATGAATCTCATTGCCTATTGTTTTAAATCTTAAAATTTCACTATTTTGCTTTTCTACATTTTTCTTTCCTTGTACAATAGAGGAAAATATAATAAGCATAACAGCAAATACTGTACTATGTCATCTCCCAGGGTTAGCTAATAGATGGTAAGAGACAGCTGAGGCAGAATATCTCATCTATAATTCAGCCTGTCAAATATAGATCCCAGTAACTTTGGAGAGAGAGTGTGCAGGGCGTGTGTGTGTGTGTGTGTGTGTGTGTGTGTGTGTGTGTGTGTGTGTGTGCGTGTGTGCACGCATGCACAGCAGGCAAAGAAATGGTTGGGAAGGAAGAACTAGACAGTTACTTGGTAGGACACAGATTGAGACTGTCTGAAGGATCATCTGGTAATAATGTTTTCTGGTGATTACACAGTTGCTGAAGGGTTTCCCTCTCTCTCTACACCTACTGAGAAATCATGGCAAATCTCATTTCATATCCTATACACAGGGCCATGATATAACCACAGAGTGGAGTTAACCTGTACTGCTAGGATAAGAGCTGGCTTAAGGGCAAAACTCTTCCGCAACTGGAAATCACCAGAAAAAGAAAATGTGACTTGACTCTTAGGCTTTTTATCTTACATCCCTTTAAACTCAGCTACAGCATAATGGTGCCAGATACAAACAATAGAAATAAGGCAAGGTGAGAAAATGCTAGGCATTGTTAAAGAAATTTAGCTTTGCCTCCTCAAGAGAGATTCCAGTTCTTCATTGCTGCACAAAGCCTCGGGTGGCCTGAACAAAAGGTGGCACCAAGTCACAAGCCTAGCTCACACCTCATGACCACTGATCCAGCTACCTACCAACTCTTAAAAGGATGACAAGAAAGCAAAAACCTTTGGTGCAGCCTTGATGTCTATAAGGGAGGACAGAATGAATACTGATCCTTGGCACAGAGATCTTCTAGATGAAGTCTGTGTAGTGTTTAATACTCTATTTTCTTCTCTCACTTAAAATTAAGGCATAGGGTGGCTGGAGAAAAGAAAATGAATGATCTGATTTTGGAGGACAGTAGTGATCTATCACGACCTAACTGGTATAAAATCCTCTCTATTTATATGGAAAAGTTGCTAAGAAGTAAATATATAGAATTAAAATATTAAAACCTTAAGTAATAAAACATAGATTGGCTTTGATCCCTGGGCCTGCTGTGCAGGCCCCAAACCTGGGACATACTGAGGTGGCAACTGAGACTGGGTGTGGTGGTGCATGCCTGTAATCCCAGCTCTTGGGAGGCTGTAAACAGGTGGATCACTAGGAGTTCAATCTAGTAGTAAGACCCTGGACACCCTATAGACCCTTCCCTAAAATACAGAAAAAAAAAAAAAAAAAAAAAAGATTGGGGCTGGGGAGATAGTGCAATAGAATAACGGTTTCCCTGGCAAGCACAAGGGTCTGAGTTCAATCCCCAGTTCTGCAAAAAATACAAACAAAAAACCTCCAAATAATGCCTTTGGTAAATGTTATTTGTCTATAAACTTAAAAATACATAGAGAGATACTTCATGTTCATGGATAGGAAAACTGTTCTGTCAGATGTCAGTTCTTCCCAGCTTGATCTATAAACTCTTTGCAATTTCTACCAAAATTGTAGCACTATGTGTTTTATGTATTGACAAACTTAGGCAGGCTATCCGGTGAGGAAAAAGACTCAAAATAGACAACAGAAAACTAAAGGAGATGAACTGTGTAGGAGGACTTACACTATCAATATTTAAAAATTATTAGAAAGCTATAGGAATGAAAACTGTGATATGTGGTGAAAGAACAGAAAACTAAATCAATGGAACAGGATAAAAAGTTAGAAAGGAGAAAGGGAACTTTAACAGAGAAAAGATAATCCTGCAATAGTTGGATACTATCTTGTCCCCAAATTTGCAGAATGATCTTATATTAACTCAAAAAGAATCCCAGACCTGAATATAAAATGCAAAACTAAGGCTGTAAACCTCCTAGAAAGTATTATGACTCTTGGTGGCCTTGGCTTTAGGGATCCCTTTCAAGATAAAATACCAAAGGCACAGTTCATAAAAGAAAATTGATAAGATGGACTTTGGTGAAATTAATAATTTTTCCTCAGTGGAAGATACTGTCAGAGTAAGACAAACCACAGGATGGGAGCAAATATTTCTTAAACCCTAGCTGATAAATGACTATTCCCCAAAAACATACAAAAGCATATAAAATTCAGCAATAAGAAAATAAACAAGCAGATTAGTAGGCAAAGAATCTGAACAGATATTTGACCAATGAATATAGCAGACACAAGCTAAGCATAAGCTGACATGTTCATCATCATGTCATCAGGAATTTATAAACTGACACAATGAGACACAGATAAGCACTTATTAGAATGATGAAAACCCTAAGCACTCACTACACTGGGTTCCAGCAAAGACATGGCACAAGGACATTCACTGCTGTTGCGAATGCAAAATGGTCCAGCCCCTCTGGAAGAGAGTTCAGAGCTTTCTTAAAATAGTAAACACGCTCTTACCATGTGACTCAGCAATCATGTTCCTTAATGTCAGATGAGTCAAAAACTTACATCTGAACAAAATCCTGAAGATGGGTGTTTCGATCAGCTTTCTCCATAATCTCCAAAACATGGAAGCAACCAAAATGTTCTTTAGTGGGTGAACAGCTAAGTAAATCGTAGTAAAACCAAACAACTGAGTAATATCCAGAAATAAAACCATGATCTAAGGGGGCTGGGGAAATAGCTCAGTAGGATAAGTGCTTGCCTGGCAAGCGCAAGGTCCTGAGTTCAATCCCCAATACTGCAAAATAATTAAATAAATAAACAGCTTGAGGACTAAAAACCATGACCTATCTATCAAACCAAGAAAAGACAGAAGGATCTGAAATGCTTATTAGGAAGTGAAAGAAGGAAGACTGCAAAAGTTACCTGCTGTCATTTCAACTCTATGACATTCTAGAAAAGGCAGACAGTGAAAACACAGTAGCTGACAAAAATTACAGGTCTGAGAGTGACGAGCAGATACAGCACAGAGGTTTTAAGACAATGGAACTATTCTGTATGGTCCCACAATGGCAGACACATATCATTATATATTTATTAAAACCAAGAGAATGTGCACCAATAAGCTCTAATGCACACCACGGACTTTAGCTGATGTGCCAGCATAGATTTATCAATTGTAACAAGTATGTCACTGTTGTATGAGGCATGATAGTGGGGAAGGCTGTGTGTAGGAGGGCCAGCGACAGAAAGAACCCCTGTTCAATTCAGTTGTGATTCAGAACCTCAAACAACACTAAAGCTAGTTCTTGTTCTCTCTCTCTGTCTCTGTCCCCCCCGTATATGTGATATATAGAATGCTTAAGTACTCTCTCTATATACTGCATACACTTAATGACTCCAATAGTGCAGCTTTCCTGTTCAAGTGAAATACTGATTCATTTATTAGTGATGAAAGCCTGGTTTGCTCCAGATTTCGGCCCCTTTCATAGGTGAGCATTGACTGGACAGTGGTGGGCAGCTCTCACAGGAGTATTTTCTAAGTTCAGGAAAGGAACCAGTGAGCACAAGGGCAAAACACCTACCTCAAGAAGAAGTGGGGAGTTGCTGTTTGTGAAAAGGCAAAATGAAGACAGGAGGACCCACCAGATACCTCTCCTGTCCACCTTACATGTGACACCCTGAGCCCCTTGCTCCACCATTGCTGGGCCTGAACAACCAGTGCTACCAGGATGTTGCTGCCGAGCTCCAGCCTGAGTGATGGAAAGCCTCATCCTGGGGTGGAGACTGAAGCTCTAGGGAGGGAGGCTGGGGCTAGTCCCACAGGTGGATGTTCATTATGGTTTGAATTTGAAATGCCCATATGTGCCCAATTTGGTTGCCAACTTGTGATGGTAGTGGGAGGCCCTGGGACCTTAGGAGGTGGGGCCTAGTGGGAAAAAGTTAGGTCATAGGGGGTGTGTCCTTAAAGAGGACATGGGGACCCTGTCCCTGCCTATCTCTCTTACTTCCTACCCAACATGAGGTGGGCAGGTTTGCTTTGCCATGCATTCCTACCATGATGCTCTGCTTCGCCATAGCCCAAAGTGACCATAGACTGCACCCTCTCAACAGTGAGCCAAACTAATGAACTTCCAGCCTCCTGATGAACAGATGTGCTCAGGTACTTCTGCACAGGGATGGGAAGGGGCGAGGGTCTGTGGCTGCTCATTCAACAGGACCACTGAGACCTAACCATACAGATGGTCACTTCCTTACCCTGTGTTCTTCCCTGTCCCTTTCACATTCAAACTCTTCTACCATATCTACACACTCTATGAAGCTAAGCAAGATAGTGTCCTTGCTGAGCTGGGATAGTGGACACTCTGGTGCACTTGGTGGGCTCCCGACAGGATTTAAAGCTTGTCCACCAAAATGGGAAACTTTCCTTTAAACCAGTTTCATGGTGAATTCATGCAATTGGGTCTCCCTAAAAATCCAAGCCAGGGATGCAGTGAATGTTGACTGGCCCCAAACATATGAGCTGATTATATATACACTATCCTAGACTCACAAACACAGACACACAGTTATACATACATAATACACCACCACATTCGATGACAGTCTCTCTTTGTCTCTGTCTCTCTCTCTCTCTGTCTCTCTCTCATGCACGCACGCACACACACACACACACACACACACACACGCATGCACAGGTGGGAACTCCTTTCTCAAATGAAACCCAAAACTCCTTTCCTACTGCTCAAAATTGCAATGAGGCTTGATGTGTAGGTTTTTCCTCACCTGGTTAATAGATACAAAAGACAGGTATTTATGGGCAGCAGGTATAGCAGGAGAATAAGTAGAAGCATATACAGGTTCCTATAGAGCAAAGCAACAGGATTAGAGGTAAAAAGAGAAGATTTACCCAGGCAGGGTGGGGAGGTGGGGCTGGTAGGGGAAGAGACAAAAACAATGACTTTTCTAACAGAAAGTTAATGTATTCATTGCAATTTCAGATTTCTTCTCAGGTGATGCTACTACCCCTAAAATCAATCCACACAAGCATAGTACGTGCATCTGGGTCAGCTTTGTGCAGTAACTGAATGAGTTAATGAGAGGATTACTGCAACTTATGTAAGATGGTTACAGAGAAGGGAACCAAGACCACCACTGATAGTTTTCACATGAACATAAAACCTCACCTTCTTTAAAGTATTTTCATTACAAGATTAAAATATAATTAAGGTCAGGGGATTAGCTCTGCCAGCCGGACAGAGGCTTTGTCCTGCTGAGGGTATGAAACCAGACAGAAAGGCACCAAGGGAGTCTCTGTGATCCGAATTACACCCAGCGCAGTAAGGGAGTACTGACTGATGGGCCGGTTCTTTCAAGGATAGCCATCTTTTCTTGTGGGAGACAAGCTCTTGCCCCTTTACATGTCCTTCAAAGTTTTATTTTTCTTTCAGAACAAGCCTTTCAGAGAAACAAGAAACAAGCCAAAATCTCTGAGTCAGTCTGACTCATTCTCAGTAGGTGACTCAAATTTGGCTCATTATAATTAGTCAATCCTCTGCCTGGGAGGGGGGTTCTGTCTCCCACTTTTTCCAACAGGAGACATGTGACCTTGAACTGAGCACGCCCAGCAATGTGCCTGCCTCTGCAGGATGCGGTGTCCTTCCCAAATGAACACGGACGGGGTTCCATGGCCACAGGCCCTTATTTGCTTGTTGTGGGAGACACCGCTTTGAGAATTCTCTCTAGGGTCCACATTTCTGCAAGTAGTGAACCTTTCTCCCTTTTCTCTCCTGGGCTCGCTTGTGGGCTCTGCACTCATCCCAGGGAGTGCCCTGCATTCAGTTACAGAAGGACATCTGTGCTCCAGTCAGGCTTACCCAAAGCAGATTAGACATGGCATTATCATCTGTAAATCCTCCTTCTTCCTACAGGTTAAAACAAATGGAGACGTTGCAGAGGGTTGCAGGAGAAGAGTCTGGTTAGGGTAGCCTGTCATTTCCAAGTGCTCATGCCTGGTTCAGCCAGCAGCATGCAAGTGTTCCCAACCCAGTGCTCACAGCCCCATGGCAAGAACCCCAAGGAAACTCATTCCCAGAGGCAGGACGATGACCTTGCTGTGGAGGTCGTGACACCAGCCTTGCACTCCCACTGCTTGCGCAGCCTCGTCCTCTGAGCTTCATTCTTCTAACTATGACTTGGAATTCCAGTGACAGAAGAGAATATGAATGGCAGATTTGCCTTCCTTGAATTTTAAGGAACTTGTTGGGAGATGTCACAGATCTTAGCTGCATTCACCGACTGGATCAGGACTGAAGCATGGTGGGATATGCAGTTCTCACCTGGGATTCAGGAACAAGTTGGGTGGCCTAGCCCATTCCTATAGTCCCAGCACTTGGGAGGTGGAGACGGGAAGAGTGTAAGTTTGAGCCCAGCCTGCAGAACTTTGCAGCTATCTTGTCTCAAAAGAAACAATTTAAAGGGCTGAAGATGTAGCTCTTTGAAAGGCCCTGGGTTCAGACACCAGTACTGATGATAAAATCAAAACAATTGCAAAAGTTTTACTGTTTCCTGGTAATGTCAGACACACTGGTTCACTGAATAATGACTTTTTTTTTTTCTTTTTAGTTACTGGGGATTGAATCCAAGACCTCATATATGTCAGTAAGCATTCTACCACTGAGCTACATCCCCTGACCTTTTCTTTTTGAGTCTGGATATTAGTAACTTACCCAGGCTGGCCTAAAACTGCGCTCCTCCTGCCTCAGTCTCCTGAGTAAATGGATCACAGGCTTGTACTATCCTTCCTTCCTTGCTTAGATCAAACCCCTAATCCCCAACCTGCAGTTCAGACCCAGGGCCTCATTAATGCTGGGCAAGTACTAAACCAGCAACCTACACTCTCAGTCCCTGGATCTTTATCTTAACAAGACAAAGCGAGAGTCACCATGGATGCTGCAATGTCAACAGGCTGAACTGCAGTTGGAATTTAAGATAACTTTTGGGTGAAAACAAAACCTGCAATTTGGTCATAACAAATAGGTACTGGGAAAACTCTAAGATTCTATCATTTCATTTTTTCCTCTCTCCAATGGAATGAGTTAACTGGTAGAAAGAACACACAAATCATGCTCAGGAGCAGGCGTTCCATGCAGTGTGGACCAGGTCAAATCTACAAGCTACATGGCTGTGGTGCCTCTGGCACTAGCTGTCTGCGCTGCAGGAGGAAAATCAGTTAGGTCAGATGAGCACTGGCCTGGCCTGCAGTAAACCTAGCACGGGAGAAAGGTAAGAAGGGTGACAGCAGAGGCAGGGAAAGAAAGAACCTAAATGGCTTTTCATAGCAAGTGCCAGCCAGCTAGGCAAATACTTCGTGCTCTTCAGTTCAGCTCATCAATGCTGATGATTGGGAAGCACGAAACTGGAAGGCAAGGAACTGCTTCTACGTTCCGTATTCCATAAGACCTAACTGAAATTTTAGACCTCAAAGGAAAACTCTCGGCTCTCTACAAGCTATTTATGGTCCAAAACAGGCCCCTTCTGCCATTAAGGACTGCAAAGGAGCTGCACCTCAACGTCTTTTCTGATGGAGCAACTCTTTGACAGAAATAGGATGGTCACAGATTTTCAAGGCCTCCTATTGTTTTTCTTTTTTCTATTGTTTTTCTAAATGTGGCAGTTGGAACATTTAATTTGTCTGTGTGGCTTCCAGGTTACCATTACACTTTTATTAGCAACACATGTATTGCATGAGTTTCACAGGGGCCATGAAGCTGACCTCCTAGCTCCTCACTATGTCCTTCTCCTCCTGTATTCCCAGAGCTACGACTCAAGTCACACACAGTAGGAGGATGAACTACAGACTTTTTGGAAACCACAGATATATGCTGTTTGGTAAATTGACAGATTAGGAAGGAAGTGATGACCCTGACCAGGAATCTAGCTCCTTTCTAGCCAGGGTAGTACGAATGGAAGGTTCCAGACCTTGCCCTGAAAGCAGCTCTACCTGGGGCAAGTTCAGAAGGACCCATGCACGAGCCCCATTGGCATGCAGAAGTCCAGGGCCATTCCTCCTCCAGGGCAGTCAGCAGACAGGCCATTCTTCACATAGGACACCTGGCCAGCGGGGTCCCTGAAATATGCGGCCACACCCTGTGAAGCAGTGAATCCAGGGGCTGTCACAGGCTGGCTGAAAACTGTAAGATGTCAACTAAATTTGAGATTCCCCAAGGTAGGCAGTGATGATCCTGAAATAGATTGGCTTATTTGAACTTCAAAGAGTTTATTGTTTGAAGCCACAGTGGACCAGGCAGCCAAGGAACGCAGGAATTAGTTCACAGGGGCTGCAGTATCAGTGATGCCCGGGAGTTCAGAGCAGTGCATACTTGCCCCCCAGTAGGGCGTAAGGACAACTGCGAGGGTGACCTGATAGCTTTGGCCTTCTCTAAATCTTAGCAGCGTGTACGGGCACTTCCCACTCATTCTCCGCCCATGGCCTCTGGCGTTCAGAGGGATCCTGGGTCTCTCAAGAGGGCAGCACCCTCCTCCCACCCTGCAAGGGATTCTATCTCATTGTGTGCTTTTTAGCTTCACCTCAATTTCACCTGGCTATAGGGAAACTTCAACTCCTGAAGGCCTGGGGCCCAGTAAGATACTGGTCACTGCTCAGCACCATCACATGTGTGAGTTGACTGCTTTGCTAGTGAACACTGTGTTAACGCTGTTTTTGAGTCAACGATTTCAAGACTTTTTTTTATTTTCAGTGACAGATATTGAACCCTAGGCCTTATGCATGCTAGATAAGGCCTCTATCACTGAGCTCTACCTCTACTCCAAGATTCATTTAAATAAAGGTTGTGTACTGGATGGACCTAGCTTGCTTTTACTCTGAAATCTACATTTCACATATCTACATTTCAATGTTCTCAGTATCATTGAAAACTTATGTCTTTAGTTAGTATCTTCAACACCACAAAAGAGAATGCCAATTGCTATTGCAGTGTCCCCTAGGTGGACACAGAAGTACCATGATAATAGGGTCAGGCTCCTGACTCACAGTATGAGAATGTCTCATTTTTATGTAAGTTCCATAATGTATAAAAGTCACATTCATAATTGTTCTCTTTCACAGATGCTTATTTTATTTCATTTTTGAGAAAACGGGCCTTGCTCCATTGCCCAGGCTGGTTCTAAACTCCTAGGCTCTGGTGACCTTCCAACTTTATTCTCCAGCATAGCTAGAACTGCATGTCTACACCATCACAGCTGGCTGAGGTACTTTATTTTAAAACTATAAGAGGTCCATGTGACCAACTCGTTGGAACACTTTTTTCTTTTCTATTTAAAGACTTTAAATCCTAGACCTTGGCTAACAGGCCTGGTTCACATGCCGTCACTTTGCCTCCTGCCAGCAAGTGCATTTGGAGTCGGAGGGCCGGCCAGCATGGATGTCACCATCAACTTTGAAAGTGTATACAGCTCGTCAAAGGCTGGTCATCGTTACCTTTGTAATTTAGTAACTCTGCAATGCTCTTGCATACAAAATGCCTGCAAGTACTGATCACTAGGACTGAGTTGATCTTCTTTAAACTCCTCACAGGTGTTGCTGTATGCTTCCTAGGAGGGCATGCCTGCTCAGTATGAAGCAGGCTGCCAGTTGGGAAAAAGCGCTCACATACCGTGAAAATGTCCTTATCTTTTATACTTCAGTCTTAAATCTCTGCATAGGAAATTCAAGTCCATATATTAAATGCACTGTATAGCTGTTAGCAGGGAACTAACATCTTTCATTTAATCCACATTTAAAAGCCAGACTTCACTTATGCAAGTTTTCAACTGTGTGTACAATTTAAAACATAAGCCCTTGCTTCCGAGGCCTTAAGCATAATACCCTAAGACTTGGCCCTTCATGGAGTTAAGCAAACCTGAGACAGACGAGGTGCTCAGCCCAAGGACAACGGAGCACCAATGCTCCACCAGTGGGATTAGCAAACCACACATGCTTGTCTCCAGGTGCACCTCCAAGCGTGTTGTTAGTCAGAATGCTGTTTCTTAACATGGAAAAGGTTACCTTCTTTTTCAGCGACTGTTCCACCTCTTGGATATGCAGACTGCCAGTGGCGGTCACTTTGCCGTACTCCTGCTTTCGATTAAGTCTGTTCTTCCAGTCCTCCTCACCACTCTTCTTCAACAGTGCTAATCTAGGAAGAAAACATGCCAACCATGAAGTCAGCACTGAACACTTCAGCCTGAGCAAAGCTGCTGTCTAAGATGATCCTGAAGATGTCTACAGTTGAGTGAAAGTTCTGGCTGAGATCTGACTGCCAGGAAAAACGTGCATTACCACTCTAGTAAAGAAATGGCTTTGGTTTTTTCCTTGCTTTGGGGCTGAGAGGACAAGAGGCGAACCATCCCTGGTGAAAAATGTCTTCTAGTGACCCCTTCTGGTAACTTGTTGGAATGACATTAGATTATGAAAATGGTGTAGTTCTTTACAGAATATATCACACAGTGGGTTTAAAAACATAAATATAAAAATTAATGAAAAACACTGAAACATATTTCAATTAAAGAAAATTATAGCCCTTATAACGTCTCTTTCCTATGTTAAGCCTTGTTCTTTTCTTCCAAATGAACTTGGTCTTTCCAATGCACCTTAATACCAAACAATCTATAAAACTCATTTTAAAAAACTATCATTTCAGTTTTCCCCAAGGACCAGAGATATTCAAAAAAAGAATCTAATTAACTAAGGTTATCTAACCTACTTTCGTTGACTGACTATAAAGCTGCTTAGACACTGTAATCTTTTTTTTTTCTTTTTTTTTTTTTTTTTTTCAGTACCAGGGATTGAATTCAGGACTCTTGAGCTTGCCTGGCAAGCACTTATTCCACTGAGCTATCTCTAGGAACATCATGTTGTTTTAGTTAACTGTATTAGAATGAATAAGTCTTGGGAATTTAAGTTGGACAAACATGGAAGAGGGCAAAAAAGTAGTGGTCATAGTAATTATTGAAGCTGATGTTCAAATAATCTGAGGCATTAGCAGGCCAGACCTCTCCCCTTCTCGGCCAGGCTGGTGGGCCAGATTTCAGCGTCGGTTCCCGGTCCGTGCACTGGTGCGCAGCCGCTCAGCAGCTCCGGCAATAAGCCTCGCTATCATCTGTACTCGGGTACCTTGGTTCTGCTTTCCGTGTCTGTCCAGCAGGAACTGGACCATCAGACCTCTAAAGGCCCTTCACTAAGCTTCCCATTGCATTAAATACTTGGAGATAGGATGGTACGTAGTCTGTGATAAAATCTTGTTAACAAATAAGAAGACAAATTTTGTATTACTTAAACATGAGTTCAAGGCTGGGGGTGCCGTTTAGTGACAGAGCACAGATTTCACATGCTTGAGGCCTTAGGTTCAATCCCCAGCACATACATTGGTCACAGAGTGGGAAATAAGATGTAAACAACACCCTGAAAAGGAGCTAGGAGCACTTAACTTTGGTTCTCACCCTCTTCTCCATTGTTTTCCTTTTCTTTCCTTCTAGTGACTTATTTTCTGCTGTGTAGAGCAGGTAGACCCCACATGCTCATTCAACAAAGTTTGCGATGCTCTCTCATCTCCTTAAGGCAGAGCCCTCATCAGGGCTCTGTTCAGTTTTAAATGTCATAAATTCAGTGTTTAGAGTACTTGACATGCTCAAGGACTAGTTCCTATGTTTGGGACATAACATCTGAAGTCCTTTAAATGTTTTAATCTCCACTGTAGACTGATAATGCCTAATTACTTATCTCTTTTCCAATTATTTTGAATGAGTTGGTTTTACTCTAATAAAAAAAAAAACTCACAAAATCAAACAAATAAAAGAAGTCATGAGCACCTGCTTTCTGCAACGGAGCTTTCAGAGTTCTCAAAGCATCCATAAATAAGACGATGGAACAGGAGCACAGCCTTATTAGGGTAAGACTCAGATGAAGAGACCCTTGCCCTTGCTTTGTGAAGGAAATTTGTCCTCAGTACTGACTGCTTTTAAACTCATCTCAGAACTTGCTGTGTCTCTTCCTTGACCTTTAACTCAAAGTAGTTACTTATCCTGACCCTACACCTCATTAATCAGACTGGATCCCAAATGATTTAAGGGATAAAAACAAATTCATCCCATGAGATAGGCTTATTAAACATAATGAGCTACAGTCTGGAAGACCTTCTACAGTGCAGTTCCCGAAGGCTGGAAGCAATGACAGTGGCCTCTGGGAAACTGGATACTGTTTCTCCCCTCCTGACAGATGGGTTATGCCTACAGACAGCCTTCAGGTGTCAGAGATGAGCAAGGCCCCACTGTTGGTCAGCGGCTCTGGGAGATGTGATTCCTCCCTGCCTCCCAGTGGACGGCTTGTTTCACTTGCTTCCTCCATTGGCTGAACAGACACATTTGTGACCAGCTCTTGCAGTCATAACTCAGTACTCCAATTTTCTTAGAACATGCTCTGCACTCACTCCCTGGGTGGCCTTCGAAGAATTCCTCTATTCCCAAACCCTGAAATTTTACTTCTAGATGCACTTGCAGGGTCATTGTTAGGGACTTCCAAGGTCTATGGAGTAACCAAAATAATATGGAAGAAACTGCTTCAGTTGAGCCCACAGGGTCCTTGGACCCAGCCCTCACCTATGTAATGCGAATGATACATAACTTCAAAATAGAACATGTGACAACCCAAGTGTGCTGCTCCAGTCTCTTTAGGTTTTCTACTTGGCAATTCACAAGCAAAGGGGTACAGGAAGTCTTCCCCAAAATGTCCTGTCCTCTTGCAGTCTTGTAGCCTCGCACACCACAGATGGTCATCCATGGACAGGGCCACACATCTGAGCCAATGTGTGACAGGCATTCCTGCCTATGTAATTCAAACAACTGTCAGTACTTAAACACTCTGCCAAGTCCAAGGGCAGCTTGCAAGGCTGTGATGTTGTGAGCTGGGCATGTGCTTAGTCGGAGGCTGGAGACCCAGTGAGTGTATTGCACTGGTCGATTAACCCCCAAACCTGGTTTAGGGCCAGCTGGACATGTGTCTACCAGGTCACTCGGGAAATGTCCTTGCCTCTGGCCAGAGCCCACATTTTTCCACCAGGGAATTCTGGCCTGAGAGCCCTGGTTAGAACAAATCTTTCAAGCTCAGAACAGTCAGGCCTGGGTCAAATATGGGATAGGCAAACATATGCCTCTAAAATCAAAATAAGGGGTATGTTTTCTCTCTTCTTAGAAGCTTTCTCTCATTTATAGCAATGTAGGTAACCCCACAGACTTCAGATAGAGCCCAACAGTGCCAATTTCTACTTGGACTTGGATCTTGGTCTTGGCTAGTGTGCAGGCTACAGGTGCTCACATGCCTTTTACATGCATTTGTATTTATTTATTTACCCTTGGTGCTGGGGATTTGAAAGCCAGGACCCTGCCCATGCTAAGTCTGAGCTCCACCAGAGCTGCAGGATGGCAGCAGGGGGAGTGGATCTTCGAAGAGGGGCTCAGGTCACGAACAGGGTGTGCCCTTCACCTGGGAGTAAGGTCCTGCCTGCCATCCCAAGAGGGAAGCCGCCCTTCAGGTTTTGCTGTCCCCGCCGCAGGCCAGCTTCCCTTCTGGCTGTGAAGCAGCCCAAGATAGGTATGGCAGCTGGATCTTGGACTTCCTAGCCTCTAGCGTGGGGAGTCAAAACACATTTTTTTCCTTTACTAATTAGCCAGTCTCAAGTATTCTGTTACAGCAACAGAAAATGGATGAAGACAGGGACACATCAGACATGTGAGGGGAGGGCAAAGGGGCCCCTGTCCCATGGTCCTCTCCCATGACCCTGGGTGCTTAGGGGCTCCACTCCAGCTGTCTGCTCTGCCCAGTTCCCTGAGTGCTGAAGTGGAAGTTCTTTCACCCTTTCTCTGTCATCTTTTCCCCAGCATGAAAGCAGACAGTTCTGTAAATGCACAGATAAGCTTTTCAAAGGCCCAGTGTGATTTTTAAGAGGCACTGACGGGTTTATCTCTAAATAACAGAAGAGTTATGTCATTCACGGTAATTTTTGAAGAAGTTCCCAAACAGGGACAATCTGAACCAAATCATTTAGACAGTTATGAAATAGTTGTTTTTACTGCTTTTGTGGTAGGGTATATACCCTAACTTTTGTGCTAGTTGGGGTTCAAATGATATTTTAGATGCCAGCAAAGATGAAAGAAACTTTCAGATATGTTTTTATAAGCATCAATTTTTACAAGCATCAAACATATATTCTAAAAGGAGAGTGTAGGGAGAATTTCTCATCATTTCTTAGTTCTTATACTATTATTATTGTTATTATTATTATTATTATTGCTTTTAAATTTTGGGCTGGCCAAATAGCTCAGCAGATTAGAGTGCCTGCATGCAGGTGCAGGGACTGGGGGTTCAATCCCCACACCTGCCATGCTGGCCCCGCCCCTGGGATGCACTGAGATGGCAGTTAAGACTGGGTGCAGTGGTACACACCTATAATCCCAGCTCTTAGGAGGCTGTAAACAAGTGGATCACTATAAGTTTGATCTAGTAATGAGACTCTGAACATCCTGTAGACTCTTCCCTAAAATACAAAATAAATAATAAAATTTTATTTATTTATTTATTTGGTACGGGATCTCGTTATAAAGATAGGACTCATAATGCTCTTCCTGTCTCAGCCTCCCCAGTGCTGGGATTACAGGCATGTGCTACCTCACCTGGTTTTGGTGGCTGGCATGGTGCTCCTGGGGCTCCAGGACCAGCACAACATGTGGTACCAGGGATCGATCTAAGGTCCTTGCTAGGCAAATGCTTAGACCACTGAACTAGCTGCCCAGCCAGTTCTTATACTTCTTATCTACAAACGAGGAAATGCTGTCACCTTGTTAACACTACATGAGACATTACCTGCCGAATTCTGAGGGCCTTAGAAGAGGACAGGGCACTTAGTGGCACTGGACATGGAAAACTTTCTGTAGGCACAATCCCACTGGGGCAGGCAGAGGCCCTGCGATCCGTAACAGAGGACTGCATGCCTTTGGACACAGCTATTTAGTAGATAGGAAAAATGGAATCTCTGCTCTGCAGGCTCTCCTTCTCAGAAGCTCAAACTCTTTTTTTTTTTGTTTGCAGAACCAGGGATTGAACTCATGTCCTTGCGCTTGCCAGGGAAGTGCTTATTCTACTGAGCCATCTCCCCAGCCCCAGAAGCTCACATTCTAACATGAAAACATAACTGACACAAGCCATGCGAACAATGTGGGAGACCCGGCTGTTGGGACAAGCACCTCTAGTTCCAGTTACAGGGGAGGCTGAGGGTGCAGGATTGCTTGAGCCCAGGATTCAACACAGCAAGAAGCATATGTGAATTGAGAAAATTAACAGAGAAGCAGGTGAAAATTTCTCAAACTGATGTCTAGGCAGAATTTCTGTCCCCTTATTATGTTGTTCCAGTATTGTTAGCTGCTAAACACCAGTATGAACATGGTAGGGTGGTCTCCTGACCACGGCATGGGCTGGGATCAGCTCTACTCATTACAGATCCTGGGGGCTCTGGAACTCAGTCCTTACATGGGTAAAAGGAAGCAGGCACGGGGTTAAAGTGTCCTCTGATTTTGTGTTATCCTCAAGAGTCTGGCCTAGGCCTACATGACTTGTGGTAAGGCACGAAGGCTGGCTTAAGGACAGGTTAATCTTTAAGCCAACAGCTATAGATGAAAGTGGCAAGCAGCCTGCAAAGTTCTGGCACCTCAAAGCAAAGTAAAATGCCACTGAGGACTCAACTCGTACGGATTCCTTCAGCTCAGTAGTCGTGGTAAGCAGACAATCAAGTTATTGGTTAACCCTGATCTGCTCCTGTGTGCTTTTCAAAAAAAGCATTATTCCTCAATTCTTGAACCCTCACTGTGTCAGCAGCTCATCCCCCACCCCCACGCTTCCTGCAGTCCACCAGCATATCCCCATCAAGCTGTGTACTTAATGAAGGTTAAGGACACTGAGCCACAGGGTCTCAGGATGGATTTTGACAACCCTTGGTAGCCCCTTGTAACTAAAAACTATATATCTCTTGTCTATGTTTGATTCTGTCAGCTTACCACTGAATAGGAGATCAGTGGTCCTAGGCCATGGCTCTGATATATTATGACTAATGTTCCCAAAACCTGGCTTGGCACAGAGTCTCAGGTAACTTGAAAGAGGTCTAGAAAAGTAAGGGGGGCCTGGGCCTGACACAGCAAGAGAACTCCACCTTGGTGGAGATGCCAGGGAGGACCTGGACTGGTACCACCATAGGAACAGGCACTGGAAGTGGCTCTGCTGATGGCCTCAGGCAGCTGGTTTAACATCTCTTCATTCAACTTTTACCACTGTTGTATCACCTGCTTTAACTGTGGTTAAAGGCTGATGAGAAAACTACATCCTCCAAATAATTTAGTTCCTTCTCCTTATAATCCCTCCACTGAAATGTGTTCTTTCAAAGCTACATTATATTTTGAATGAAAGGAGGCCAAAGTGTTGATGCTTATCTATATCAACACTGTAACCATTCAAAGCTACTGTCTGATAGAAAACTTTTGGGTGTAGCTCAGTGACACAGCACTTGCCCAGCACGCACAAGGCTCTGGGTTAGGTCCTTCCCATTGCAAACAAACAAAACACTGAATTCTCTGGATACTTATTTTAATTTTTTTTTTTTTTTTTGTGCTACCAGGGATAGAACTTAGTACCTTATGCTTGCCAGGCAGGTGCTTATGCCTCTGAGCTATATCCCTGGCCCTTCTGGATACTTATTTTACATGGTCACAAATTGGTTTGTGTTGCTGGTTTGAACCACGTGTCTCTGAAAGAGCTTAGATTTGAGCTCCCATCAGGAGATAATCAAATAATTTGCTATCAAAAAAGGAAAGAAAAGAAAGGAAGGAAGAAATTGGGACTATAAATAAATGAACCAAAGAAAAATCTGTCTCTGTTTGATTCTTTATCAATCTGGCTACCTTTAACATTGGTAAACTAGGCACTGGGGTAAACACAGTTGAGCCCCAGACACCCGTACTTCTGAGTCATTCTGTCATAGCATATCTCCATCTATCCTCTGACCTGTGCGTCCACCTCTTGGTTCAGTACTCAAAGGTTTTGCTACAGCCAGGCCATAGGCTCCTACCCAGCAGAACTGTTCTCCCACCTTGAGCTCTCATTACCTCTCTTTAATTGACATCGTTTTGCTGGGTGAGTCAAGGGTGCCCTCTCCGGTTGGCACTTTGATCTCTCCAGTAGCAACCATGGCACTCGTGTTCTTGAAGTATTTCTCTTGTTCAGGGGAATCCTGCTGCTTCCAGGAACTGGGGGTTGCCGCTGGAGCAGTGGGTTTCCCAGTGGCAGTTGTCCCACTCTGCTCAGAAGCAGGCTCCCCAAACTCTGCTGCTGAAAAGAGAAGAAACAACCTCAGCATTCTTCCTCCAGGAGCACTCTTTGAGAAGTTCCACTCTGACAGGACAGCTCTGGACCCCAATCTGTGGGCATGTGGCACATCAGCTGGGCTGCGTGGCTTCATGCAGACTTATAACCCACCACACTGCTTTGTGACAGTCAGTGTCTCTTCTGTGTGCAAGACATAGGATGCCGGCTTTCACTATACACTGGAACGTTTCTACTTCTCCAAAATAATACTTTAGTTTCAAATGTGCTACACTCCCAAGCCCAAACCTCTGTCCCAATTTACTGTATCACAGCATTAAACAGAATGGAGATTCAAGTCCCATGTGGTCTAGCTGACAACTCTCAAAACAGGAGTATAGAAAGCAAAAGTAACCCAGGAGGCTGGGCTAGAAAACAGTAGAGAGGCTGAGAGAGAAGGATTATAAGTTAGATGTGAGCTTGAGTGATTTAGTTAGAGCCTATCTCAAAGTAAGACATTAAAAAAGGGCTAGGGAGACAGCTCAGTGCCTCCTAGTTTCAATCCCAGTATTCCCCTAACCCCTCCCAAAAAAGCCGACTAGAAACAAGAGACTGGCTCAAGTCCTTACCATACCCAGCTCTGTGCCATCTGCCATCAGCTGTCAGAGTGCGACTACAATTATCATAGAGTGCATGTCAGGGGTGGAGGAAGCACTTATCAGAGTGTGTAAAAGGGATTTGGTCATTTTATTGCTCAAGACGAATCATCTGCTGTGCATACCAGAATGAAGGGGAAGAGCCAATATGATTCACCCTGAACTCCTGACCCGTCCAAGCAGTAAAAAGCCTTTACAACTCATTTAGAAGGCATCACCATCTCGGGTAGCAAATCAAGCAGGGACGAGACACTCTGTTGCTTTCTGACACTCCAGGCATGGTGATAATTTACCTCTGAGTGAAAACTTCCTTTTTGAGGCATTCTCCACTTCCACCTTGTCTTCAAAGGGTGGCCTGTCCTCCGCTCCGGGGCTTTCTTGTACACTGCTTTTCCCAGTGGAAAATTCCTTCAGTTCATCACCATGGTGGTCTGCAGGGTCAACGGTGAGCTCCAGGCTTCCTTTCCTTGGAACTGGGTATTTGGGTTCCTGGTGGCCGTCTCCTTCCCAGGCTCGGCCCAGGAGGGCAGAGGTCGACAGTTCTGCTTCCTCCAAGGACCTGTGTGTTTTAACACCACCGTCCCTGACCGTCACAGCTCCCTGGCTTTCTGGCTCTGCGCATTCCCTCGACATTCCTTTACTCCCACTCCCCTCCACCAAAGGCTGCCACGCCTGTGGCTTCAGAATGCTTCTAACTGGAGAGTCTGAAATTTCCACTAGGGAAGGAAACGTCGTAGCAGTGGCACCTGCATTGTCATCGGCCGGTGGCTTTGTCCGAAGCTCCCCTGCGTACATGGGGGTGGCAGTGGAGAACGATGTGGACACAGAGGTGCTCACAGAGGGCGAGAAAGGGATGAGCTTCCCGCTTTGCACCTGGGAGAACACAGAGAACAGATAAACACTGACCGACAGCTAATGTGAGGGCTGGGCTGCGAGCTGGTGAACCGAAATGCTACGCTCCGTGCAGTATGTGTCCCTAGAACACCATCCCGCACGTGGTTATGTAACACACCTCTTATGCGACCTTCTAGCCACAAAGTAGGTTGTACTTATCAGTTTTTCTCTCTACAGTGGCCTCATTCCAGATGATTTTGCAAGCAAGTTATGAAGACAAGAGAAGAGAAACATACTTAGCATGGTTATCCTCCCTAGGGATGAAACGATTCCCCAGTCAGCCCTCGGTGACACAGTGGGCTGCAAGATCGCCTTACGTACAGCACTGACCTGAGAGCTACGCCAGCTGCTGGCACTGAAGAGTGCACGCGCGAGCCGGGCACAGCGGCACCCACCTGCTCCACCTCGCCGAGCGTGACTGGCTGGGTCTGATAGCGGGCATTTGTCCTCCTCTGTCTCATGTCGATTCGGTTTCGGGTAGAAATTGCTTTCGAGACAGGCTGGGACAACTTGTTAAATAAGGCCAACTTCTCCGCTAAGCTCAGAGTGGAGGAATCAGGTTCTCCTAGTTCAGCAGAATCTTTGCCCTCATTTGCCTGGTCCTTGGCTAAAGCTTTTTGGTGAGCAGACGCCTGTAACCTGAAAGGAAAAGTTGACAAGTCAAGGGCACAGATAACAACAAAAGCCCGCTGTGAGTTTTTCCCATTAACTTTCTTCCAAGTGTCACCTGATTTTGCAAAGGGCTTATTTTTGCAGCGGGGCAGGCAATAAATGAATAGCAGAGGCTGGTTTGGGACACGAGTGTTATCAGTTTTAGAACAAGCAGATTCTTAGTCCTGGATGACTTCTAAAGAGTAAATTTCTTGTTTAAGAAGACAAAATTGGCTTGGATTTATTTTACCTTAGAGAGATGCCATATTATGAGTATCATAATAAATAGGGATAAAAGGAATGGTAAGGCATTACTAGGGCATAGTTAAAGTTCCCTAAACATGTGTTTCAGAAGTAAATAATTAACAAATACATTCATCTAAGACTACATGATCTGAAATATAGGCTTTGGTTTGCAGTTGCCAAGTACAAGTTCATAACTTTAAAATTTCAGCATAACTTTTTTTTCCCACCAGGTTCCTATCATCCTTTTAAAAAGTATCTAAGTTGAATTCCCAGGAACTTTTCAGGTTATTATAGCTTTCAAGTTATTATAAATCCTTCCCACTAGGAGTGGTAGTGTAGCTCAGTGGTACAGCTCTTATTTAGCAGTGTGAGGCCTTGCTAGATTCCTTGTGTTACAAACAACAATAATAACAACAATCATGATAATGAAAATAAATTCCTCTAATACCCAGTGGGAAGAAGAGGTTTCCAGTTTATGTGGTCCCTGTGAATCTCCAAAGGTTTTTCAGACAAGATTCCTTCTGCCACTGGCAAATTTCATTCTCAAACCAAGTAAAAAGTATATTCGGCCTTCGTCCCAGTTAATCACAGACTCACAGCTGTCCCAAACCAGGGTCAGGTATCTAACGAGGGCAGTGGGAAAGGCCACACCAGTCTCCAGTTTTTCCAGAGTCTAGTGCCTCAAACTGAGAGGACAAAACCTACTTCCCTGACAGAGGTAGTTTCTGGGTGAGGCACTGCCAATTTAATTTAAGGTTCTTTGAGTCTTATTTTTAGCTTTTGTGTTTTGACTTGAAATAGTAAAACAAAGGGAATTTTTACATAGCTTGAGGACATAATTTTAAAATACCCACAGCTTAAAATATAATAGCAAAACATCGCTACTCAGAAAACGTAAATTAGTTTCTCAGTCCTAAAATGTAATGAATGGCACTGTCCCTTTATAAATTAGGAATAGGGAGGACTTTTAAAAATATATGTATTGGTATCTAATATGTTTTTGAAAAATAACATCCCTGAGTCTTATCAGAATTTCAATTACATGTTAATGTCCACTTTTCTAGTCATCTGCAAGTGCTAGTATTTAGATGAAAAAATGACATGGTTTTTAGGAATGTTTATTATTATGAAAAATAGAAACAATTGAAATGGGTAAGTAAGTTAGTGAGGCCCTAGTGCTGACACAGGACACGGACAGATGGATCAGAGGCTTTCTCATGCAGAACTTCAGTACCTTGTGCTATGACAACACAAAAAGCCACACGTCTCAGGAACAACTCACTGCACTGACTGGTCATCACACACATAAAAGGCATTCAAGGCTCTCAGATGCACCTGCTGCCCAGCACCTGGGCCCTGGGGCTACATGCAGCTGTCTCTGTCCAGTACCTGGTGGGCTGCACACAGCTCCTAGCTACAGTGGGACTAGGAAGTCTCGCCATTACAGGGTGGGCGGCCCCAGAACGTGAAGCAGGGATAGGTTCACTTTAATAGCAATTGCCAAAGAGAGGCGCATCCATAGGAGAGAGAAGAAAAGAAGCATTAGGGGAAGCATAGATTTAAATTCACCAATGTTAAATCAACTCTTTTACCAAAATTATTTGCTAATTACTTTGGGGTAAAACAAAACAAGTCGCCAAATAACTTGAAAAGCAATGCAGGAAATGAGATAGAGGCTACCCCAAAAGTACACAGAAGAAGCACAGGGACAGGGCTCGCAAAACATTTCCTCTTGTTTTTAAAATAAATATTCTCAGTTTAAAAATTGATAAAGAAGCTAATATAAGCCATTAGTAACTCCATGGATTATGCCCATGTTTTAGAAGGTAGTTTTCAATCTGTTGTTAAAAAGAATTTGTGACCTCATACAATCAATAAGCACATCAGAGAACATCCATTGAACATCAAAAAGTAATAATTTTCCTGTGTGTCAGTGGACCAAGTGCCTGCTTTGGCAAGCTCAGGGACCAGGGTTCAATCCAGCCCTGGGGCATGCTGACTGAGCCAGTGACCAAGTCTAGGCATGGTGGTACATGCTTGTAATACCAGCGCTGGGGAGGCTGACAACAGGAGGATCACCATGAGTCTGAGCTGTGTAGTAAGACCCTGTACCACATACACAAAAAATGAAAAAAAAAAATAATAATAATAATTTTCCTGTGTTTATTGTTTTGCTTCCATGGGTATCTGCTGCTTATTCCAGTCACTCAAAAGAAAAATTTTTTTAAGCAAATTGATTTGCTAAGAGTTCCTAACCATAAATCACAAGAATGAACTCATCTATAGAAACAAAAAGATTGAGGCTGGGGATGTAGCCCCGTGATTCGACACTCGCTTAACACAGGCAAAGCTTTGGGTTCCATCCCCAGCCCTGGAAAAGAACCACAACAAAGAGAAGTTGAGGAACACGTGTTACAAAAGTGAAGCAAAGGGACTTAACACAGGTTCACAGAAGTGAATTTCGACATAGAGGCCTTCTGCCTTGCTCACGTTCTGCAAAAACACTTAAAAAAAAACAAAACACACAAATACAAATTTTTACTTGGTGAAAGCCATTATCTTAGAATGAATTACTGTAGTCTGGAAAAATAATTGTGAAGGTATTGGGATATTATTGCTCAAAACCAATGTGCTGTAGTTTGGAAAGCCATCAAACTGACAATTCATTTTCTAATTTTTTTTTGTGTGTGATCATTTAAAAACAAAACAAACATCTATATTGTAGAGCTATGTACTGAAATATTTACGGGTGAAACAATGTCTGGGATTTGCTTGAAAATAATGCAGGAGGAAAGCTGAGGTGTGCTGAGAGAGAAAGACCGGCCAGCCACTGACTGGTAACTGCTACAACTAGAGTTTCCTGGTGTTCATCTGTTTCCATTATAAAAATAGGAACACCCAAAGTGCATGGACAAAACCAAATAAAATTCCTTAACATTTTTTCCAGAAGTTACTACAGGTAACTTCCTAAAACAAAGCTTAAGGGACTGCAACGAAGAAAATGATGAAATCCCACCTTCTCTGTGGCATTCAGCTAAACCATCTCCCTATCACTTCGTTTTATGTCAACACTTGAAATCCTCTTTTTGAAACAAGAGGAGACATTCTGGCTGGCCAGGGCCGAGGAATCCTGTGCAGACTCACGTGGCTGCAATGACCACTTCCTCAGTGGTGATGGGCTGGGTGTGAGACCGGTCCTGCAGGCGGCGCAGCCTCTGCTCCACTGCTGCGTTTCTTGAGCGTCTCTTTGGGACATTCTGTTCATCGAACGATTTCTCCATTTCCTAAAGTTAGAATCATGGCGGAGTGCTCACGCAGTCAAGGAAAGGAAACTGAGACAGCGCAATATCTCTGTTGTACAGGACCCAGTGAACATGCAGGCTAGGTGTCCCAAAGCACATGCTACCACTTACACCTGAAATGTCCCCCAAAGACCCTCTGTCCCAACCTGCTTCTAGGGGTGGAACCCTAAGTTGATTATCTCAGGTATTTTTCCTAGCACAATGTAATATGATAACAACAGGTGGGTCAGGTGAGACGGCCCCAGAGGGGCACCAAGTGGCCAGAGGCCTGGAAGACCCCATTCACAGGGACTAAGATTTCTAGCTATGCCCTCTGCACACCTTACCCTGAATAGCAGCCTCTTGGCGGCAACACTCAGCTTGGCTCGTTCATCTACCTTTTCTTCATCTGCGAAAGCCAAGAAATAAAAACAGAGCCTCACTAGAAAATATAAGCAACGCCTCTGGAATGTTTTCCAAGACTGACCTGGAAATCCCTTGCACACAAGAATAGATGAGCTGAATTAGCAACGGGGAGGTGCTCTTGGGGAGGAGGATACATATTTTGCTCTTGGGGAGGAGGCTGTTTTTGTTTTGTTTTGGTTTTTTTTTTGGTCACTGCAAAGATACTAATTCCCGCTGCAACTCAAACCAAACCAAACTAAACCAAACCACACCAAATTTTGTCTGCATAGTTATTTGACTAATGGTGATTTAAAGAAAGATTTATGGAAGGAATTTTTCTTCCTGTTAAATAGCTGCAGTAACAAGAAAAACCTGTTGCTTTTTAAATTTAAATTATTTGTTTTTATGCTGTTTTGTAGAATTTTCTTTCCTTCTTCTTCTTCTTTTTTTTTTTTTCCTCCAGTGGAACCAGGGATTGAACTCAGTCCCTTGTGCTTGCCAGGAAAGCACTTATTCCCCTGTAGAATATTCTTAACTCTTATAAAAAATAAGAGTAAACTCATCAGAAAATTCCACTAGGTTTTACTATAGTCAAGAAAAATCACAAAACTGCCAGATACTACAATCTTACTCTCTCAAAAAGCCAAACATCATATTACTTAAATCTAACTGAGATGAGATGAAAACAAAGCAAAAGGAAAAGATACTTGCCCTCAGCAGTTGGCATTTCTGAACTTGAAGTATATCTAGAAAGATATTAGCAAATGATAATAATAAATTAGTGGTGGGAGTATGAGCTCCACATGAAACATCACATCAAAAGTAGACATAGTAATGCAATTGAACTCTCCTGTAGAACAGCATCTTGGTGGGCTATTCTAGTTGTGAAGAGCCATGTACAGTGATCAACAGACACCAGGGGGTGCAAACACACATGATCCCAGGCAAGTGCGCACCTTGTGGACAGCAGCTAGGACCGGGCTATTTAAACAGGACCGATGACACATTTTTTTGACAAACATCATGTCTGTGCAATCCCATGTAATAATAATAAAAACGTAAGTACACATAGACACTCTTTATAAACTGAGTATCAAATTCCTTCCTTATTTTCATTGACAATCAGGGAACAGTCAATTCAAATTTAACACAACTGGAAAGAAATCAACATTAAAGAAAATATTTATTTCTCACTATCTGAAAGTAATGTAAGGCTATCCTGTGAAACCTCTGGGAAGTTAAATTCTTTAAAAACACATTGAAATAAGCCAAATATTATCCCTTATAGATTAAATGGAAACATTATGGAATCGCCAACATCCTACACAAGTAATATCAGGATCAATTAAGGGTGGAACGGTTCCTTCTACTTTCCTGGAACATGAAACTGTGTGCACACATGCCTACCTATCTGATTCCTTCCGTTCTGCTGAGGTTATAGGTTGAGTTCTAAATCTTTCAGAAGTTTTCCTACTTTCACCAGGAGAAAAATAGCGTCTCGGTTTCCGGGACCCTCTCTCCTGCTCCATACCAGCGGGCAAGCCAGCTTCTCTGGGTGATGGCTCAGCCCAGGATTGACTTTTAGAATCAGAGGGCAGAGGGTGCACAGCAGGGGGAACAGGAAGACAGGGAAAGAGAATAAAGCAGAGGTTTTTACGCATGTCAGGCACAGGTGACAGACCCCACTGCATGCCTGTACCATGCACAGACGAGGCAGGGCGTCCCACACCCCCTCCTCCAGCTCCCCATTAGTAGGCAGAAGCAGAATGGTAGTTGGTGAGCCATTTCCTCTAGTCTTCCCGGCACGCACTGGTGAGCTAAGCTAACAAAGTTCAATGCAGGGCACGACACACGCTGAGAAGTGAATAACTCCACCAAGGACGTGCAAGCGTGACATCATGAGTGTGTGTGAAAGGGCACCTACAGTTCGGGTTTCTTGCTGGCTCTAGCAGACTCCAGAAACATATTTCGGAGTTGGGCAACAGAGACCCTGGTGTCCAGCATGCCGGGCTCTGCACAGGGCCCTTCGGCTCTGGATGCCCGCAGCTCCAGCTCTGCTGAGTCCTTGCTCCTCAAGGCCTGAAGCTGAGAGGCACCTGTGTAGTCAGACATCGAGCGTGTGCGGACCTTGTGCTTCCTTGGAGCTGCTTCCTTTTTGTGCTCTGCTGATGCAGTTTCTTGGGGCACAGGCTCACTCTGAACATACAAAACTACTTCACTCCGGCCCATCTGCTTGGTGGGCTGGTGTTGAGCTGGTGGCTCCTTCGGGGCTTCTAAGGTGGCACTGTCCCTACCTAGGTCTTCATTCCCAGAAAGGTCTTCACGGCTTTTCATAAGCCCTTCATCTTCCATGGTCACAAGGGATTTTGGGCTTTTCTCAAGAGTGTCAGGGAAGACCACATCTTCTGCTGTTTTGGGTTCACAGATATGGAGGACTGGGGCCTCCCTTCTCTCACCTTCTAGAACCTTCTGGGTGGGAGCCTTTATGACCTTCGGGGTAGTGGAGCCCACCCAGCTGCACTCAGACACACTTTCTGGAGTTTCCGCTGTCATCAGCTTGACAATGGGAACAGGATCTGCTGGCTGGACATAGGCATGGCTGGCCTGTCGCACGGAGCTCACTGCTCTGTGCGGGACTCTATCGAAGGCCGAGTTCTCTGACTGAAAGGACACGTAATGGACTGTTTGGTGTCTCCTCTGAGGGAAGGATTCGGAGGCAAGTTCAGGGCTGCTGCGAGCACTCTCCTCTTTCACCAGTTTCTCTCTAACTTTAACTCTTTAAGAAAGAAAAAGGGTTTAAAGAGTTTCAGAAAGAAAACAGGTTTAAATTGCAATGGGTAGTAACTGCTAAACACAAAGAGAGCATGTGCAGATGCCAGATTTTCAGGGAAGGGTAACCAACTCGCAGAGTACAAGTTGCAGGAAGCTATTTTAGTGTTTTATGTAGAAACTCAGTACTTGCCACATCAATAGTTTTAACTTTCCAAATTTGCACATGTGGCCAGGGTGGTGCCAAACTCACGGTACCCCATGTTGAGCCTGAGAGGGGTCAGGCACTATCCTGAGGAGGATGGGTTCCTTTTGACTGACTAAATGCCTAAGAGCCACATAACATTAGCGACCCCCCTCACGGGCATTAAGACACCCTGGAGTAGGTGCATTGAAGCTTTCTGCATGTTCTGGTGCAGGGTGTAGACTGCAGGCACCCGTAGGTGGCATCTCCAGAAAAACACCTACGGGGCAAGCATTGTGAGTTCACTGACTCTAGGAAATGCAAATCCACTTGTGATTATTAATTTTTTAAACTTTTTAGCTCAGGATATGAGTCTCTCTTTCAAAGCACTCAATGAAGCATTCACAGGCTTTTTCATGCAATGCAGGCAACACCCATCCATCCCTAAGACATGGGACTGATTTGGAGAGCAAGACTAATAACAGTGGCACCTAAAGAGTGTTAGAGAAAAGTTATTTGTTGAAAGAATTAAATGAACATTCCCCTCCTCTGGAATTGGTGTTATGTCCTCAGTTAAAAATTAATCAACAAAAGATGGCTTTTATTGTTTGTAAAATTATTTGAATATCTGAGAGAAAAAAATGTAAATTATTTCTAGAGCCACAGGCCTTTTTCCCTACTGCAGGAGTAGAAGTAACCAAGGATTCTGGTGTGGGTCCTAGGAGCCTCCGGTAGCTTACTTTGTTAATCCTCCTGGGCTCCACCTTTTAAATGGAAGCAAGTGGGCTGGGGTCATAGTTCAGGGACACAGGACGTGCCCTCATATACAAAGAACTGAATTCTCTGGTGCCTCAATATATAAATGGAAGTAATAGAGCTGAGATGTAATGTTTGCAAAGCTCTTGATTTAGTGCTTAGCCTCTAGAGAGTGAGCATTTAATCATGTTAACTAGTTGTTATTTTTGCTTTTTTGAAATACCATAGAGTAGGAAAGGAAAAACCATTCAAGCTCTACAGATTGGATACAAACTTTTAGGGGTACTGTAGAACTCTCGGATCAGTTAGCAGAGGTAATACGATATACATTTTGTGGCACAGAATAGTCCCTTTACGGACAAGCACATCCCACTAAATTTGATAAACATGCCTCTGCTTTTAAATACTAGAGTAGTCACATAAATTTCACTAAAGCAAACTCAAAGGCTTAATTAAGCAAAGGCAGTGACTATGAACAACATTTGGGAAAAGGATTCTGGGTTGTCATTTTTCCCAGGGACTATCCAGTGCTGGAGGTTCTCATACTTACAACCTTTTTTTAATCAAAAATTGACTGAAACGTAGTTGAGTTCTCTTGGAATGTGTTCTAATCAGGGACAATCTGAATGTTGTCCTCAGCAGAGAACAAAGGTCACTGTTGGGAACTCCAGACAGAGCTTGGCGCTTCCAAGGACTTATTCATTCCTGCTCCTTCCGACTCTCCCTGCCCCCAGGCTTAAACATGAAATGATAAGGGCTTTTGTCTGCTGTTAAAACCACATGCCCTGGTTTAGAGACTCTGAGACAGGAAGACAAGGAGGCCAAAGTGCTGAACCAAGAAGGCACTGGCAAGAGGGGACTGGTAAGCACCTCAAGGACAGGCGGCCAAGAGGTCTACACAGGTGCTTACTACTGCCCCCTACTGCACAGTTCTACTGAGCAGGTGAGAAAGTGCAGCAACAGATTATCAGAGGAGGGAAGCACTATCAGGGATTAAAGGGAAAAGAGAAGCAAACAACTAGGTCACTTTTTTAAACACAGGATTTCCAAGTGCATTGCCTTTTAACAGGTCAAGAAGAAAGACAGGATTAGCAAATTTGTGTGGAACAAGGTGGTGGAGAGCAAGGAGCAGTGCATTCACTAAACACAAGCCACAGCGTCTCAGGAGAGGTACCTGGAGGGCCAGTTGATAAGTGAAGGTGTGTCCCCTTCAGAATCTTTCTGCAGAAACCACTCATGCTTGACTTTCCCTGCACTGCCATGTACAAAGGAGAAAACTTCAGAGAATTTCTTTTAAAGACATCAACATCCACATACATTTTATTGTAACTGGTGGCCTAAAGGATTTTAGGTAAAGAATTATCCTAACCACTGAAAATACACAAATGTATTTTTCCACGGTTCGTAATCACTTCATGAAGTTTCTAGAAGACTTGGCTCAGTGCAGAAACGAAGAGGTGGAAATAAATATACCTAAAGCCAGCGAAGTGTCTTTCAAGTAATTTAAAATTGTTCAAAAGGAGTCTGTTGTAGTTGGGCTCTGCCAGCAAACACAGACAACTATTTTGCAAGAACCTGGAAGAAAAGTAGAAGGCCACCGAACTGGCATAAGCCTTGTTGAGGCACACTAGGAAGTAGTCAAATATAAAACCAGTGTCAAGGTAAAAACATTACATTCTGAATAAAAAAAAAAAAAAAAAACAATAAGATGACACAATGAGTCACCATGATACATTCTCCTTTTATCATTTAATAATACAGTTGTTTCCATAGTTATAAATGGTAATTCAGTCCAGTTAGACAATTTTTTATTGAACTTTTATAAATTCTAAGAGGAAAGAAAGGTAAATCCAGCATCACCCTGACCATTAAAAATCTTGGGTCATGTTACGATAACAATGGCTCACACACATCCCCCAGCACTCACTGGTGCAAGGGAGATGTGACCAAGTAATTACACCAGGCCGAGGATGACCTAGAAAAACTCACAGGCAAGGAAACCATGGCCTTAACAATGAAAAGTGGTCACGGGAGGAATGCTGGAACCATGTGCTGGGCCCTCTCACCACGCAGAACGAGAAAACAGAGATTACACTCATGTGATTGACTAGCTGCACACTGCAGGAACCTATCTGCAAGTTTTTGAGCACCACCCCGCAAACACTACAGCCCCAGGCAATCTCCAAGAAAAAGTAGCATTGAATTTATGATATGGGCTTTGGTCTGCTGTTAAAACTACACATCCTACGTTTAACTGCTGGAAACTACCAGTCTGGAGAGGAGGAGGCAGAAAAATAAGAAGGCTGAAGTGCTGGAGAGGTCACTGGCTCGCAGCTCCCACTGAGGTCTGGTTAGGTGCTCGCTACTGCCCCCTGCTGTCTAGTTCCAGTGAGCAGGGAATGAAATGCTGCTTCAGAAAAATGACAACCCAAGCAACCTGTAAGCTGTTATAGTAACTACCTTTATGTAAGTCTTGACTTTGCTTTAGTGAAGTCTACATGACACCATAATATTTAAAAAGAGATGTCTTTATCAAATGCAGGGGGATACATTTCTTCTTAAAAGGAATATTCTTTTCTATAAAATGTATATCATAACTAATTATATTCATTTAATCTTCTAAAATCATCATAGTCCAAGTTTTGGTTCAGGCTGGCAAGCAAGAGTTTTTCACCACCAACAGCCACTGAATTCTTCCTATTCTACTTCTGAACTTATCTGTTTCTCCAAATAAGTTTCTTAGAGCAGAAGCAGGATGAACCTGTGAAACAATCAGTTTCTTCATCTCCCTCCATGCTAATTTCAATGTAGAAAGCCTGAATTCTGTCTCCTCAGTTGAGAGAGGGAGATGGCACAGGACTGTCAGAAAAGCAGAGGAATCTGAGGAAGGGGATTCCCTAGGCCTAAATGGACTGACCTTCTGGCTACTGGCTGGACTTGGATTTCCATGCCCTGGGTCTGGGTTTGAATCCTTTCTACAACAGAGAAATCCAGAGAATGGACAGCTGATATGGTTTAGAAGTGGCCCCCAAAGGCCCACGAATTACAGGCCTAGTCCCCAGCCTGCAGCTTTACTGGGAGACTATGAAACCTTCAGGAGGTGGGGGTGAGTGGCAGGAAGTTAGGTCTGTGGAGGCACGGCCTTTGAATCCATATTGGGAGCCTGATCCCTCCTCTTCCTGTCTTTCACTTCCTGGCTGCTGTGAGGGGAACAGCTTTCCTTGCCACATGCTCCTAGATGTCCTACTGCCTTGCTACAAACACAAAGGCAACAGGTCTAAGCAACTCTGCACTGAAATCTCTGAGCCCAAGTAAACATTTCCTCCATCTAAGTTGCTTATCTCAGGTCCTTAGTTACAATAACCAGCAAGCTTATGCATGGCCTTAATCACAAGACTACTTAAACTCAGCCTTTGGGGGATGAAAACTGACTTCACAAAGCCTCAAAAGTGACCAACAAAGCTTTGCCTCCTTCTCACAGTTCAACATTTATGAGAACAATGACTCAAAGCTGTACACAGGAATGCCAGCCTCAGGCAATCTGGAAAGAGTCTTGAATTATAAACAAGTGCTATCTAGTGTGTTCTGTGGACTGGTATCCCTGCTGCTATGATTAGATAGGAATCTTGCACCAGCCAGTAGTTTAATTCAGCTGACATTTTCTTCATAGTTGACTCTTTTCAACAAAGGAAAAGGCCCCAGAGTTACTGTTCATGTGAAGACTGCTAAACACTGGAGATCAACTGTTTATGCAGTTGGTGAATCTTTAAGAAAATACAGAAAAACATCAAAATGTTTATCAAAAATGATTTGTTGGGCTAAGAATATAGCTCAGAGATACAGTACTTTCCTAGATGTGCGGGACCTTGGATTTTATCCCAACACTACAAATAGAACCAAAATCAAAACCAAAAATTATTTGTTGAGTGACTTGATAAATGCTGGGGGTCAGGTAGCAGCTAGGAAGACAATAGGAAAGTGACTAAGACAAGGCATTGAAACTTAAACTATTAAAGTAACGCTGGTGTTGAAGTCACCTTTACCAGTGTTACAGACTGGCATAATCGAACTTCATGGGGCCATGTCTGAGAAATCCTGACTAAAATACTCTTTTGGGTATGGCCACCTTGCTAGGGTACTTGATGTATTCTTTCTAAGACCTCAGATGCAGTGAAGCTAAAGCTATGATACAGCTCATTTGATTTTCTTCTCCTCCTCCTTTTATGGTACTGGGGATAAATTCAGGGATACTCTCAATGGAGACATATCCCCAGTGCTTTTATTTAGTTAATTTTCAAATTTTCAAATAGGGTGTCACTAGGTTGTTAAAGTGCCCAGGCTGGGATTGAACTTGGTGACTTCTTTGCCTCAGTTTTCCAGCATTCTAGGATTATAGGCAGATACCCTTACCCCCAGCCTTTCTTCCTCTCTGTCTTTCAGAAGAATCATTATTAACCGCAAGTCATATTGATAACACTTGGGCTTCCTAACGTTTAGTCTGGCTTTGGCATCTATCATGTTTGGGAAAATGACAACCTGATAATGAAAAGACTGACTTGAATGAATAAGCAGCAGAGAAGATGTAAGAGACTCCAAAAGGGATCACAGGGGCTATTAAGATAGGGACAAACCTACAAAAAGCCAAGAAAAGATTGCAGATGGGAAGGGGGATTCTCCTCTGGCTGTCCTCATTTGTCACCAGTCCTATTAAAATGAGCCACCTAGAAGCAGGGTGGGCCCTGCACAGTAATGGTGGACCATCCTTTACTTGTGATATTTTATATTCACTAAAGTACCCCAAGACTAAGCTGATAATTTCAGCAATCATATAAAGAACTTGCTGACAACTATAACTTTTAGGCTGTTTTCCCCAACTACTCTTAAATCAGGTTTCTCCAATCCTGAACTTGAACACTGGTCCATTAACCCTCTAGATACATTAAATTTCATCTTGTTAGTTCTGAACTGCTAGGGTTTAGAAGAATGCTCCCCAGAAGTCTATGTGTTAGAGGCTTGGTAACCAGTGAAATGCCACCTGGGGGTAGTAGAACCTGTGAGTGGTGGGGAGGTCCTCTGGTCATGAAGAAGGTGCCCTAGGAAGGAGAGGGTATTTTGATCCTGGTCTCTAGTTTCTTTCTTTTTTCCTGGCTGATGTTGTAAATGGTTCATTCTCCTACAAGAGCTCCTGCTGTGATATGTCCAAAGCCATGAGCCTACTTGACTTTGAATTGAAAACTAAAAATAATGAGCCAAAACACCTTTTCAATCTTATAAGTTAACTGTCTCAGGTATTTTATCATAGTAAGGGGGCACTGACTGCTCCATAATGCTCTTCTAGGATCATCTTCTCTCCCGTCCTCACCCTCTTATTCTCTCTTCTGTTCCTGTCCCTGTCTCTTCATTGTGCTCATTATTTCTGTTATCAAAAATTTATTTGTAGTTTTTTCTCAATGCCTCCCAGGTGAAATGCCAAACAGGACTAAGCTGAATAACCAAGCCCAGCCTGGACCCACAGACCCCGTGCTCCCAACCCTGGGAACTGCAATCTCCATGCAATCTGACATCCTTGGCCATAACTGATTCTCCTTCAGACCAATTCTCCTCCAGAGTGGCATTTTTAGAAGGCATAATCTATCATTCTAGCTCCAAAGCCCTTCAGATGCTTCCTATCATCCACAGAAAAGGCAAGCATCACTCTGTGACTGCCCCCCCCCCGGCTCTTCAGTGCCACCACACCCACACTCCTAGGTCTTCATGGGAGGTCCATGTCTCCTGCCTGCTGCAGCCTCCACTCCGCATCTAGAAAACCCAACCACATCCTTACAGCCATGTGTCCCCTTCTCTAAGGAGAGATCACTACTATCCCAGCCCTGTTGCTCCTGCAGAACTCAACCCTGGCCTCTAGAACCATAGCCACCCCAATGTTGCAGTTTTCCACATTTAAAAAAATGATATGCCCAGCTAGGAGTGATGTCTAGCACACAGAAGAATCAACACAATATTCTTGGGTAGGGAAACTACATTAGAGCTAAAATAAACCTGTAAGTCAACACTGATAAGGTATGAACAGGCAGAGAGATGGCTAACAGGTTCAAATCACCCTAGACCACAAATTTCTGTTGTTTATAAAGAGAACAGAAATTGTTGTTACAAAGGACAAAGCTTTTTAAGTACTCAAAGCCCCTGCGACCCTATAATGTCTCTGATGTTCTCTTCTTTCCTGAAATCTCTGACTTTCAAAGGGAAAAACCAGAAAACCGCTATGATAGAAAGAGGCACTGACATAGATTTGAAAAGAAAGGAGTATAGCGGAAAGAACTCTCAGAGAACTTGAGTGAATGGATGGATGGTTAAGGATGATGTGAGCCTTATTAATACAGTTCTATGGCTTCAATCAAGTTACTTTTTAGAGCTTTCATTTTTTAATGTATAAAAAAGATTCTTAAAATAATCTCCAGTCTAACTTCCAGGGCCATGAGTCTAAAGTTCTCTAACACGCAGCATTTATTACCACGCAGCTGAGGGCGGCCAGATCCCCAGAGGGCAGAGGTAGCCTCACTAGAAGAGGATTGCAGGGTTCCTGGAGACCAAAACAAGGAAGTGGCGGCTTCAGGTGAAACAATTGTTTTTGATGTGGCAAGCGCTGGTGGAGCATTCTCTTAAGAGGAAGTGAGAACGCACCATCAATTTGCATAGAAGCCAGTAGTTGTTGCTCTCGGTCAGCACTCTGAAGCACATAATGACAGCCTTTCTTTTGCTTGCTATGATTCCTTAGAGTCAACAGGCAGAACTGCGCTTCCTACCACCACAGCCGTCACATCCAGTGCAGTACAGCTAGATTGGTCATGTGGGTGTCCCACTTTACATAAGACTTGGAATTACAACGGCTTAAGAAGAATGGCTATTAACTGCTGCATCTCATTAAAATTAGCAGTTAATTTGCTAAGAGTTGCCTGTTTAGGGAAAAATATAATTGCTGCTTGCACATAATTGCACAAGGGTACTAACGCATAGGAATGTGGCTGACCAGACAAAATTTCACATGTAAAGTCTGGTACACATTTAAATATTTAGCTGCTATACAAGGCAAGCTGACATTTTGAACAATGTATTCTTATTTAATCAATGAACAGGAATTCCTCTTACTAGCGAGCGCAGAATTTTAAAAAAGTAGAGTGTTTAGTTTTATACTAACAGCCCAAAGTTGCTAAGTCGAGGTGCAGTTGTTTGGAGGTCCAGGGACATAAAGGTGAGAATGACGGCACTGCCAGAACACAAGCTTCTACTCCCAGGATGCTCTGCGTCAGCTCCTAGCGCAAGGTTGAGACCAGAGGCTGCAGACACACCCTGTACTCTCCTGGTGCTATCCTTATCAGTGAACAGACACAGAACTACAAGAGCTAGAGGCCTTAGAGCTGATTTTAGATTCAAACTTCCCATTAGGAGTTGGGCAAGCACTCTCAGAAATAAGTGACAAGCCTCTAGCCAAAGGTCTGCCTCTCTCAGTGGCTTGGTCTGTCTTACTTACCATGCAGCAGAAGAGCTTTCTTCTGGAAGCAACCCTGCAACCTCTTCTGAGCTGATCTGCACTTTCCTTTTATCATCAAATAACGCCAACTGATAGGTCAGATAGAAATACTAACTCAGGGTCATTTGGCAAATGTTCATGAGAGCTAACCTACACATCACATTGAGCTAAACAAGCTCTGAGAATAATAAAGGTCAATCAGACATGATCACCCTGGCCATCAAAACCCATCAACAAGAGAATCTAGGATTTACACATGCCTGACGTCCAAAGGCAGCTCTGCCCCAGGAGCATCCACCAAAGGCAACTGTCCCAAGATCCCATTTTAGCATCTGCTCTTCACGAATCCCCTCAGTCACATTCCCACCACTCGTGACACAATTTGCTCCAACCACTCGTGACACAAATCCGCTAAGTGAAAGAAGGAATGGTGTTGGGTTGCAGTAAAGAAGAAGAAATAAAGAACAGGGGTGTTCCCTCGCGGGGCCCACTCTAGAAACAGTGATGCAGGTTCACCACTCTAGAGATAGTGGTGGAGCTTCCTGTTGTTCTCCTCCTTGCTGGTCAGAGTCCACAGAGAATGGTGACAGGTGACATACAGCAGCAGCAGCCGGGGACCCTAGGCAGTGAGTTTCTCCATCTACATAGTAACAAATATGGTCCATCTCCTGGTGTTTTCTTTCTTTTCTTTCTTTTTTTTTTTTTTTTAAACTTTTTCTACAATAAGTTGCATAGAATAGCTATTTTAACAAAAACGTTGGATTCAAGATTTCTAGTAGTAGCACTTTAGATTTTTTTAAAACTTGAATAACACATAGAAGTTGCATTTACAAAGACGGGTTTATCTGGGTAACAGCATCTTTCTAGAGAGCAGGCCCTGAAATTCTAACACACGCTTTGGAAGAGTTGGAAGGGCTGGGGCAGGGCACTGCCTCGGGCTGCTCTATTGGCAGCAATGAATATTCTTAGATTTTGTTCATCTGAATCCCTGTATAACTAGTAACAGGATTCCTGAACTGAAAACCCTGTAATATCCATCCATCGAGTATTGATTAATTTTTGTGTGTGTTGTCCTGGGGATTGGACCTAGGACTCTGTGCTACCACTGAGCCTCAGCCCCAGCCCTAATTAATTTTTTTTTAATTTTTAAAAATTTTGATGTATTTGGTAGAGGGTCTCACTGTGCAGCTTAGATCCATGGTGATCCTCCTGCTTTCAGCCTCCCCAGCGCTGGGATTACAAGCACGTTCCATCACGCCTCGTCTTGGTGGCTGGCTTAGCACGCCCGGGGGGGGGGGGGTACTGTCCTCCTCGCTCCTTAGTTAAACTTTCCTGCTCCATCTTTCCAGCCAGACAACCCTAGTATTTTCTCCTATGAGTGTTTGAGCTACCATGGTTTCTTTTGTTACTGTTTTAAATTATAAAGTATTTTTGTTTATCTCCCTCACAAATGCAAACCATGTAAGAATGACTTTCTGAAATTTGAATTTCCTGACTAAAGTCCATCTAAGCGAATATTAACCCATTTTAAAGCTGTCTTTGCAAGCTGATCAGTAATTATCACAAAACACAGTGTCATGTGTGAACATCTCCTGCTTGTCATGCTTTATTTCCATCCTCCTTATGTAAATGGGTCCCAAACATTTTCTTAAGCTATCAGGCATGATTTGGGTTTCTTTGCCTGAGGATCACAGGACCATATCCCTTGGATGGCTTTATAAAAATAAAGCAAGTGCTCTTACAAGTTTGATTGCTTCCCACTCACTCTTCCTGGAGGTAAAGCATTATAAAGTGAAGTGGGATTTCTGAAACTTTTAGGCAATACAGCTCCTCAAAAAAACTGTAAGAAATGATTCTGGATTGCTCCTTGGCTGCGTTAATGTTTTCCCCTTGATCTGATGATATATATGGATATTACATATTTTCAAATCTTAGTATTTTAATCCACATAAAATTATCAAGTGTCCTATTTTACTTTACTTGGAATATTCAACCAAGTTTTCATTACAACTGGCTCAAAATCTTACTGAGACTCCTTCTGTTCCCCATAATCTGGATGACACATCTCGATGCTGTGGCAATGAACCGCTGTCATCATACGGCAATCTGAAATGAGACGCTGCTTCTTAACTGGTGGTAATCATACACTTGTTATATTCTTTTGAAATTGGGACCTGTTGGGTTTCTTTGTCCTACTCACAACACACATAAAGGATTTCCTTTGATACAGAATAACCAAATCAGAACACAATTTCTACTGTGAAATGAGAATTTCCTAAACAAAAGACCTCTTTTTATGACAGGAGACAAAGGTCACAGTCCTTTAATTTCAAGGGGTTGTGTCTCAGGGTTGTACAAGGGTTCTCAAAACACAGTCCTGGCCTTCGCAGCTTTTCATTATCTCAGAGGCCAATATCTAAATATTTTAGCCTGCATGATCAAGTACATGCAGAAAAGGAGCTGATGTTTATATTCTAGATATGTATTTTTCCATATACGTATAATTTTTTCCAAAACTAAAGTGGTTCGCCCTAAGGTGCTCAGCCTTCTCATTTTACCTGTGGAGCAACATTTTATTTGAACTGGAAAAAATACTCTTAGGAAACGACCTAGACAATTCTCTTAACCCAGTCCTGGTTACCTTTAAGCGAGATATTTAAGTAAGTTGCTCTTTAAATATGATCAGCATATTTTTCAATTTAAGTTTAAAAATGCATATTCTTTCCTGGCATTTGACTTTCTAGCTTTTCCAGTTTCTCCAAATGAGAGCTATTCTTGTCTTTGGTGGCTCTTTGGACTTCCCTCGATGGCTGACTTCTTTTTGTAAGAGGGTCTTGCTGAGTGTCCCATGCTGGCCTTGAACTCTTGATCCTCCTGCCTCAGTCTCCGGAGCAGCTAGGATCACAGCTGGGTGCCTCTGTGGCCAGCAACAGCTAGCCTTGGCAATAATGAGAAATGCTGACACACAGCTGGCTATAGGTGTATTTACAAGCTGTGGAACTACATCAGGATCATACTCAGTGTATTTTAGGGCCACACTCTGCGCTCTCAACCCCAACCCCTTCTTGACTAGTTTAGCTCCTGTGGCTTTGTGATTCTAAACATCAACAGCCCATGCAATCACCCTAAACCTGAAGTCTTGGGTAGGATTACATAAAAACAAACAAGATAAGTCATGAAAGACGCGTGAGAAACACAGTACAAAGAGGGGTCCCAGCATGGGGTGTCCATAAAAGAGTCAGCATAATATCTGTTTTAGTCACTTTTAAGAAGCACTTAAGAAATATACACACAAAGAAAAAGTTTCTTACTTTGGCAGAACTTGTTTGATACAGTAGAAATTACCCTCACACCAAGATTACTTCCACAGAGAACCAAGGCCTGCACAGAATACCTGTATGCAAGCTCTACAGGGCAAAGAGAAAGCAGGCACAGGCACTTCCTGGGGTCAGGCTGCACAGTGCTGCTGGCTGTGTGCTTACCTGGGTCGAGCCTCAGGGTCCCCTGTGGAGTGGCTTGGGGACATTGACTGCTGAAGTGAGGGGCTGTAGGATTGCTTTGGGGACCTTGGCACTTCAGTGAAGGAGGAGCCTCGCCCAGGGAATGAGAAGGACGAGGAACTCTCAACCACTGGGGTCGGGTCCTGGGCTTGCCGGGTGGCACTCAGCTCCTGCCCTCGTCTTTGGTTTTCCACTTCTAGAGGTACCTCCTTGTCAGAAAGGTCACCCTTGTGGAGCAGGGCATAGTGCTCAGGTTCGACTACACAGGTCCTGAGCCCCATGCTCTCAGGCCTGGAGTAGGTGGAACTCAAGTCTATGCTTGACGCTTCCTGCTGGTCAGCTTTTCCTCCCCGTTTTTCAACAGCATCTGGGTCCTTTCTGGACTTGGTGTACCGAGACAAGTGCTCAGAGTCTTCCTCGGGATCCAGAGTTATCCCGTACTTCTCTGCCAGCTGTCGTCTCCTCTCTGCCTTGTACCTTGCAATTCTTTGGGCTTTGGACTCCTGACTGTGTGGGTCCATGATGCCTGGGCGACAGGACAGGTCACCATGGATGCCTGAGGTTTCTGTGCAGTATTTAGGTCGAGTTTGCTTGTCTAAAGAAGAGCCAGAAGTTTCTTCTTCTTCATTTGATCGCCCTACAAGAAGACCACAGGGATAATATGCACAGTCCAGTAAAGACACACAATGTTTACACACACAAAAGTGTGCCAGGGCACAAGCTTGCGGGACCACACTCTGAAGGGCCCAGCTCCCACCTCGCTGTATGACCTGAAGTGATCTGCTAGGATGCAAGCACAGATCTGCAGAGCCCCGGGAGAAGGCCAGGGCCACTGGCATCACCAGAGCCAGGACCAAAGCCCAGCCTCTGGTATTCCCAGAGAGCCTCTGTCCCTGCCATCGGCTCATTTCCCCTTATGTGTTTAATTTTTTCCTTTTTATAAAAAAAAATTTATTTATTTATTTATTTATTTATTTATTTATTTATTCATTTATTTGAGACAGGGTTTCTCCAAGCAGTTTGGGCTGGCCTTGTACTCACTTTTGTAGTCTCCAGGCTGGTCTCAAACTCCCAGTGATCCTCCTGTATCAACCTCCCAAGTGCTGGGATTATAGACATGCACTGCTATGCCTGATTCTGGGGCCAGCGGGACACACCCAGGGTTCTGGAGCCAGAATGCCATATGCAGCTTGGGATCAAAATGGTCCTTGCCAGACTGGTGCCTATGCCTCTGAGCTATCTCCCCAGCACCTCTTTCTTTGTTTTTGTTTTTAATATTTCACATGTAACGTCAAAGGACAAGTTCAAAATCTTCTAGAAATGATAAGATTTGGAACAGCTACAACTCACAAAGTGATCTGTTGCGGTATGTAGTCCTACAGGCCTGACATTTTGTATATATATCCTTTAATTGTAGCACACACATATGATGTAGAAAATATCTAATATGAAAACACAAAAAGCTCAGCCATTAGTAATCACATTACACACTAGTAACTTGACAATTTTACATATTCCATATACTCCTCCCAGTATTTTATATAGTTCTTTTTTTCTATATGAGATATTTAATGTTATTGATGTTTTATACAAAACTTTATCTTGTATTTGGAAATCTTATTTCGAAGTTCCTATTTTTAGGCCTCACAATATTCTACCCAGCAGGCCTTCCATAACCAATGCAGTCCCTGCTATAATGCTGGGTGTGGCTCCAACTTCCCACCAGCGGGATTTCCTTGTGGCTGTCACAGTAGACGTCCAGTAGTGGAATCGGTTCATGAAATGGTACATCATTTGCAAATGTTGCCTAGACTGTCAAATTAACTGTTACAAATCCTGGACCAATTTATCCTTATATCTGCAAAACATGTTTCCTCATAAGTTCTGAGTGTTTTTTTTTTTTTTAAAAAACACTGTTTTTGACTCTTAGAAAAAAAGAAAACATGCAATTTCTCCCTTATGTCATTGGCCACTAATATTGTCTGCTTTTCTTCCAGGAAATGCCTGCTCAAGCTTATTGCTCTATGTAATACTGACTCATCGTGTCATTTGTATTAGAGCATAAAAACTTTTCTCAGAATATTAGCCCTTTGTTGTCCACAAGTTTTTCTAGACTCGCCTGTCATTTAATTTTGTTGTGCTCTTCATGTTTGTCAGGTTTCCTCTGAGGTGCAGAGGTTAACCTAAGTCACTGGGCCAAATGACCTGCTCATTCGGTAGTTTCTTCCACAGCTTCTGGGCCCTGAAGGCCCTTTCCCGTTCCGTGGAAATGAGAGGTTCACTTATATTCTCATGCTTCTCAATGTTTTATTTAAAACAGTCCCACGAATAACTGGTCTGATCTTTGGTTTGGAGTGAAGTGGAAAGAGGAGCAAGACTCGCCTTTATCCCTTGCCCCCCACCCCGTGCATTTCCCTAATACTATTTTATCAAACAGCTCTTCCTTTTCTCTTTAAAATTTGATATTTTGATAGTTTATTTCTGGCTATGAATTTTGGTATTCTCATCTGACTACTCTTGATTCATTTACACCAATTAGAAAATTTAATTCTCTAGGTTTCTGGCCACAGAAAATCAGGAACTGTAAACAAAAGCAAACTGCATGACTTGAGACCAACAGTCCTGCTTGAGGAAGGAACCAGAGACACACTTTTTATAAAACAGTTGTACAGAGCCTCAGAGCCAGAGATGGGGTGGGGACATCAGCTCTGACCGTGGCACCTCCTGGAGGCCACGCTGAGCAGCTGAGGTCCCTAACGTAACCCCAGGCAATCAGGAAAGGTAAGGTCATGTTCAATATGCTGTTTAATATGAAATCCATATGCAATATATTCAACTTGTTTACACTAAAACAATTGAAATAGGATGTTTTATTGTACAAAATGTAAGAACCTTACATTTATATAAGAATCTTAATACGAGTAAGACCCTTACGCATTCTGGGTCATTCCACCTGAGCATTAGGTTTAAACCTACTATAACTGCTGCAGGCACCTGTCTCATTGATTTTTTCATTAAACAGCCCATGTCCTGGAAGTGTCTGACAGCAGGCACCCTGTACAGAGTCAGACACAAAGCCTGCCTTTGAGGAATCTCATGGGGGGAGACAGGGCCTAGCCCATCATCGGTAACCAGCAACACACCCAGGGGGTGTTACTGTACTTTTTTACTGCTATAGAGTGAGGCAGAATGGAGCTGACTGTTCACTGTGGTTGTTTAACAGGCACATTTATTTAAAAAGTATAGCACACAATTTACTTGCAAACAACTCCCTTCCAGTACTGTTAGGTGCTATGTGACAAGTACATGAGAGCAGGCTGCATGGTGCTGGGCCACGGCGGGACAGGCACGCTCACCAGTGTGGGGGCTGGCAGGGTCGGAGGCACGCATGTATCTGGGTGTGTCCTCCTCCAGCAGGCGGTGCGTCACGAGCCCTGTGCAGCTCTGCAGGAGGACCGGCTGCGAGTCATTTTCAATTCCTTCCAAGCGCCTGGCAATTCTCTCCTTCCTGTGCAGTACACCCAACAAGGCGCAGTGAGGCACGGAAAGAACATGAAGGGGATGACAAAGCACTGTGCTGCTTTGCCAAACTCTTCCTAGGGACGCACTAGGACTTGTCTTACCTTTTCATTTCTAAAAATTCTTTTTTCTTTGGTTCAAAGAGCTTTCTTAATTCTGCAACTAAAACAGAGCAAAAGGAAAATAGTTACTAGCCGTGTTTGCATTCATTCATGCACCACTGGTGTGCAGGATGTAGCGTTCTGTTCTCTACTTCCAGGGAACACCGTACACTATGCCAGCGGAGCTCTTGCCTTCTTGGAGTTTGTTCTCTACCAGGGAAGGCAGACGCCAATGAACAGAGGTGCACGCAAAGAGCCACACACAGACATCTGCACTCATACGTCACATGTCGGGCTGTGGAGTGAGCTCATGCTGAGTGAGGGAAGGCTTCTGCTGCACCCTAGGAGTCAAAGGAGCCCTGCCTGGCAAGCTTTCTCCAGAAAGACGTTTTTAGCAGAAATCTAAATTCTAACTGCTTTTAACTTTTGCTATGTTTAACAAAGTATTCTAAGCTCTTATTCTAGAAATGTTTACAAACCCAGAGACACAGGACTCTGCAGCCCACAGGTCACTGGGAACTAATATCTGCATCTAAATGACTGTTTTGAAGATTTGTGTTCATCAGAAACTCTGTGTAGCTGAGCTTTGCACCAACCCAGTTTCTAAGCTGCCCCTCACAGGCCTTCCCGCAAGGACACTTTCCTATAGATTTCCTTGCTACCCTTTCAACGGAAAGTGGATCATACTGGAAGTGACAGCTCAGTTCTTCTGGCAGCAATGGAGAAGCAGAAGATGTTTTGCTGAGGTTAGGAGATGTCTGGCCACCGCTTCTATGGGAAGTGGTAGGAGTTGGTGGGGAACAGAGGTGTTTTCTCTCCTCCTCCTCCTGAGCTGCATTTGTTCCTAAGGTCCTCAGAGCAGCTCCTGCTGATGGGACAGAACGGAGGGGGAGGAAGGCAGGATATCCAGGGCCAAAACCATTCTGAAGTACCAAGGCAGATGCCAAGGAGGGTGTGAAGATGCATAGTTCAATGTTCAACTGCTTCAGCTTAAGCGGTCACTTTTAGTAAAGTGTGTCAAAGCCATATAATATTTATGATGTTTTTTGTATCCAGTGCTATAATCCCTTTCACTTTATTTTTAAGTAAAAAATAGCTTACAACATTAAAGGCCAGGGAGATTGGCTCCGTGGAATAAGCACTTCCCTGGCAAGTGCAAGGGCCAGAGTTCAATCCCCAGTCCTGCCAAAAAAAAAAAAAAAAAAAAAAAACATTAAAGCTTTAGTTGAACTGCCTTTTGTTAAGGTACTGTAACCGTCTATAATCCTAGTACAGTGAGAGGCTGAGACAACATTGTGGCTTTGAGCCCAGCCTGGGCAACTTAGTGACTCAGAGAGACCTTGCCTCAAAATTAAAAAGAAAGATGGGGGATATGCCTCAGTGTGAAAGCCCTAGGTTCTATCCTCAATACTAGCAACAAACAAACAAAATTTTAAAAGGGCTGGGAATGCAGCTCAGTGGCAGAGCACAGGAAAGACCACATTCTACTCCTAGAAGGGTAGAAAACCCTTTCCCTGGCTTCCAAAGTCTCTCAGTTTGTCTCCCCAAGAGTCAGGGTGGCTACAGGCAGAGGTGTGCCTGCCTGCAGGGCTCATTACCTTCCTGCCTGGTAGATGGGCAAGGAGATCCTGGGCATTTTACCACCCTGCCTTTCCTGACCAGCCTGGCTGATTACAGTTTCCCAGTCAATCAAGTTAGCTTGGGTGAAAAGGCAGGGCTCAAACTTTGCTACTGAGTAGTACTTTTTAAATTTTTATTTTATTTTTTTTGTAGTTTAGGGAAGGGTCTACAGGGTCTCATTACGTAGATCAGACTCATAGTGATACTCCTGTTTAAAAAGCCTCTCAAGTGCTGGGATTACAGGTGTGTGCTACCACGCCCAGGATCAATTGCCCTCTCAGTATATAGCAGGCCTGGGCATCGAACACCCGGCCCCTACATCTGCTTGCAGGCACTTCAATCCATTGAGCTACTTGGCTGGCCCTAATACTTATTTTAAAATATTTTCAACATTGGTGTACACCAAGGACTTTTAATTAATTAATTTAATCCCCAAAGAGAAGAATAGTACTGTCTTTTTCGTAAGACTGTTCAAGAAATCTGATTCTGAAAGATACATCTTCAACTCCTGCCTCTAATTCATAACTGAGATACAGGGTAGTATTAATAGGGTCCTGAATAGCGTAATGGTAGTTAAACTCTTCTTTCCCTCAATTATTTCAACTGGATACACGTAAAACATACTGACACACAGAATGTCATAACTCCCACTGAAAAAAAGTTAAGACAGACTTTTCATGTTCTAGAGGCTGTTGAAAACTGCTTTCTCTTCATTGTGTTATGTTTAAGTTTTCTATAGACATTTATGAGTAAGATATTTGTCATGGTTTGTATCTAGTTGTTCTCTCCTACAGTCATGGGGCAGACTTTCAGAGTTTGTGATTATCTCATGATCCAATGCTGGGATTATGGGTGTGAGTGCTACACCCGACCTGGGGCAGGTAGTCCAGATGTAGCAAAAGGAAGGGAGAGAGAGGCTTGCTCTCTGCCTCTCTTCTGCTGCTGTTTCTGCTCACTTGTTTTTGCTCTTGCTGATTCTGCTGTTTTCTACCACCTTGAACTGCTGCCCTCTGCCAAGTGCCCCTTTGCCTTGGGGCCCCCCAAGTATGGATCGAAATCTCCAAAAACTGTGAGTTAAATAAACCTTTCCATCCTTCATTTTGGGTATCAGGTATTTTGTCATAGCAACGAAGAGAAAAATAACCAATATAATATTTTTAAGAGCCTAGCAGTATACTTAAAGGCTCATTGACAGTTTGCTTCCTGTCATTCTTTGGATCCCATATTCTGCAAGGAAAGATCAATTAAAAATAACATTTTTGTAAATAGTTCTTAAAAACTGATGGGAAATACTGTGGAAATAAAATCATTACACTACCTCTGAACACTAAAAAAAAAAATCACCATCATCAACAGCAATAGAAACCTTGCTGGGAAATCCTGAAAATTCCTCCTCTACAACAAAACCCTGCTTTGTCTGCCACCAATACTGTGACAGCGGCCAATCCCACTGGAAGTTGTCCCTGGCAGGGTTACTTTCACTTCTCCCCTCTTTGCTGGCACAAATCCTAAACCCCTGATTAAGATGTTACCTGCTAAGTAGTCTTTCTTTAGAGGAACAGAACCCAAGACATCTGTTGGTGTTCAAGTAACACTAGAAGGTGCAAATTGCCACTTTACTCTTTAGTTCAGGGCAACGATTAACACAAACTGTGGGAACCACTGTGGCATTTAATTTGCAGCAAAGTAAAATGTTTGTAGCCAGTCCCAGCTGGTCAAGGTCAGTCGTGATCCATAGCCAGAGGAAAAGAACAAAAGTGAGTACAGTCCCTGCTCTGGTGCAGGAAGACCCTGCTCAGCAAGTAGCCTTCCTGACTTTCCCATCTATCTCCTCTCTCCCTGCAGAGGCCTTTGGTGTACCTGGGCTCTCCAACAAGGTGCTTGGAGAATGACATTCCCCTGCACCATTACAGCCCTTGCATAAACTGATTTCCTTCTACCAACCCTCTCACCCTCTCGGCTGAGTCCTGGCTTCCAGGGATGAGCAGATAGATTTGGTCTGGCAAGATAAGCATCTTGTTTCAGTTTTCTCTAGGGGCTTTGATTTCATGAATGGGGATCAGACAATGGTTCAAACCCTCGGTTGTCACAGAAGCTAAACCCTGACCTGGAGTAGTGATAGAAAAGTGAGAGATGTGGTAGGTCAGGTCCTCCTCCGCAGGCCTCCTTGCCCCTTGCTGGACAGAACTGGCTGGTCACTAGGCCAGTAAACACTGCCAATGGACAATCATTGACTTCCAGGGTCACATTTGATTGAGAGATACTAACTCAGAAGCCTGCTCTGGAATAGACCTCAGGTCACTACGAGGTGCTGAGCCCTGCACTGCAGCATACTGAGCAGGCCTGGCTGCCCTATGAAATGCTCCATCAACCCTAGCTCCTATGACAAAAGTACCTCCATAGTAACACAGAAGAAAAACGCCTCCACATCCCAATGCTTCCGAGGGATGCTCCTGGATCATGAGCCATTGATCCCACTAGAAAGGTATCGAATGGGTATAATTCCCCGGATGTCTCCCACTTACCCAGGACAGATCCCCTTGCCCACCACCACCACTCTCTCCTCTGTCACCCAGAGACTCCCAAGCTGTGGTCCACCCAGCAACAAATGGGTGCTTCGGACTGCACTTCCTAAGTTCTCGCTGATGGCTCCTCAAGGAATGTGGAAGGCACACATTAAACTATGCTTGAAGGTATTAGAAAGCATGCTACTTCTCAGTAGAGATCTGCAGTGACTACCTAAGGAGATTTTCAAAAAATCCTTCTGGCAAAGAGCAATACATTTTCTAGTTCCTAAGATTTGTCTCCTACCTACACACAAGAAGTTATATGGAAGACACGATGATACAAGGATTTGAATCTAGCTTCTTTTCTCCAAGCCCATAAATTAAAAGCAAAATCAGCAACACAAACATAACTGAAAGCACTTCAGTTAGGTAAGAAAGGCTGACGCTTCATGGGAATTGCTGAGGTGTGCACATTTTTTCTTCCTCACCTTTACATGGGTTCTTGTAGCTCCCATTATATCTTCTGGTTAAATTTTTGGTCAGATTTATTATTTACATTAAAGAAAAGCTAAATTAAACATCACAAATGGAAGTCAGTTCTGCTGTGGTAATATGTATCATAAATCCATCGCTGGATGTCTAGAGACTACTTTCAATCCTATCAGTTATTTTCTTGTCATCTTGGAAGTTGTCTTAACATTTTTATGTAACTTCACACATGTAGAAAATTTAAAAGAGTCCTTTCATAATATATTAACATTTTTACTACTTGGTATATTTTGTCCCTCTTTTTCTCTCTCTCTTAATTTTATGTATTTGGTACAGGGTCTCACTATGCAGCTCAGACTCGTAGTGATCCTCCTATTTCAGCCTACCCAGTGCTGGGATTACAGGCATGCCCCACCATGCCCCGTCTGGCTCAGTGCAGCCTAGGTGGGGCTGGCACAGCATGTGGTCCTGGGGATAGAACCTGGATCCTTGCACTTGCCTTGGCAGGTGCTTAAACGCTGAGATATTTCAGTGGCCCATTTTTCTCTGTCTTAATACATATATTTAAGCATGGACATATATGTATACACAATATGTATACAACCAAGCCTATATAACTGCATAATGTGTAGCATGATATCTATCTCTAAATTGTGCTGTGTGCATTTTTAAAAATAAGCAATGAAATGCTTTTCAAAATCAAATTCAACAGCCATAAGTCAACTGACTGTACACAGTGTCTATAACTCAAAACTGCCTCAGATTTAGCAATACGAGATATCATGCAATACAGGTTATAAACAAGTAGAAGTGGTCTAGTTTCCGTCGTGATGAGAAATGTTTTGCTTTGCTTTCAATAAGACTTTCGTGCATACTGAATTGCCTCTTTCTACCTGCTACCCTCACTGCTTGCTCTTACTTAAATAATTTGAACAGAACCTCTGGGGCAATAGGGAGCTTATCAGTCATTTCTCTAGTTATTCCTGATCAGAATTGGGTGGTCAGTTTTCACTGAAGGCCGCTTAAGAATACTGAACTGCTATGCCATTAAGTTATTTACTAGCACTTCTTGGTAATAAGAATTATGAATATTCAGGGTAACTTAGTCTCCTTATTGCTATTCTTGGAATAGTTTCTTTGATTTGGTCTGAGAAATGAAAGTGCTCTAGTGAAGGTACTGTTGGGCTTACTCACCCAAACCTAAGTACAGTAGAATCTTCCAAGGCAATAAATGGTAGGAGACTGTTGAGCACACTTCTCTGCCCTCCACCACTTGGCAGCTGACAGCGCAGGCAGGCCTGACACATTGCCAGCACTGGTCTTCCTGCCCATGGGAGTAATGCTCTTTAATTTTTACACCTGGGCATCAGCAATTCACATAAAACCAAGCAGCGAATAAAATAACTATCTATAAGCTAAAGGAATAAGAGGAAGAAGAAATAGCTGAAGGATAGGGGTTTCTTTATGGGTAAAGAAAATGTTCTAAAACTGAATGTGGAGATGAATGAACAACTCTGTGAATATACAGTAAGTCAATGACACGTACATTCACTTGTTGCATTGTACAGTATATTATAATAAAACTGGCCAAAGAAAGTAATATATTTGGCTCATTCCATAAGTTATGATTACTTTATGTTTTCAAATGGGGTCTCACTGTGTTGCCAGGCTAGCCCCACACTCCTCAGCTTCAGAGAGCCTCCTGCCTCAGTCTCCCATTGTAGCTGGGACAACAGGTACATGCCACGGCCCCCAGCTCAGCACATTCATCCCCACATGGAAAATCTACTTTA
>PVKA01000328.1:0-145640 GCA_004027165.1 Ctenomys sociabilis | reverse complement strand
TCACATTGCTACAGGTCAACAGATAAAATCATTAATGGATCTGTGAAGATGGAGAACCTGAGACTGCTGGTCACAGCTGGTTATGTCCAGATGCGCTGATCCCAATCACAGAGAGCAAAGACTACCGGCCTGCAGAGAACTGCACTGAAGGTCAGAGGCAGGGCATGGCACTTTGAAAACATGCTTCAAAGACCTAAAGCCACACCGGGTGTGCTGCACACCCTTGTAATCCCAGTACTCTGGCACTGAGGCAGGAGGGTCACCAGTTAAACCCAGCCTGGGAAGCGTAGTGACTCAGCAAGACTCTGTCTCACAATGGAAAGGGCAGGGTGGGCTGAGAATGTCACTTCAGGCTTCAAACCTTAGCTCTGAAGCAGAAAAAAAAGATTTAAAATTTAAAGCTTTGTTAATTTATAAACCTAAGCCTGGTTAATACATGAAATCAGCATTTTGTGGTTTGTGTAAGTTCTATTTTTATAATTAATTGTGATGCAATTTATATTAAATCTGGTTAACAAACTACCTTTTTAAATTTTGCTACATATGAAGTTATACTACAATGAGCCATAAGCAACCTAGCATCTCATGGTGTCATTACATTTTCTGAATGTGACATTTTCTCTGGCTTCATTCATTCATTCATTCATTTTTAAAGGAATAGGTAGAAAAGGAGGAAGGGGGATGATTTGGGTACAAAAACAATTGTTTATCTACAGCTTCACTTTCCCCAGTTCCAGTTTCCTCCAGATAACTGTGGTCTGAAAATATTACTATGTGTCTCAACACTATTAATAAAGAAATTTTACATATTGTCTTAGTTATTGTACTGTGTCATTAGCTATTAATGTCTTACTGTGTCTTTATACACTAGACATCATTATAGGTAACATACACACAGGAAAAAACACACGCCACGCGGGGCACAGGACTAGCTGGGTTTCGGATAGCCACTTGGGGTCCTGAAGGTGCTTCCTACAGAGAAGGGGCTACAGTGCTACCAGCTGTTAGGGTTTTGTTCTCAGATGAGGTCCTATCTATCTCCTTATAATTTTGTACCTCTCTTCCTATTTTTTGGTCTCTGGAGCTACAAAGAATAAGCCTATCATTTTTTTTTCACAGCTTTTTAAGGACTTGTAAATGGCACAATGTCCCTCTGCCAGTGTTCTTCACCAGGCTCATCCCCTGGAATATTTCAAATGTTCATTTGATCAGACTGTCAAAGTGCGGCACCCAATGGCACTTCGGACACACTCCGATTCCTCTGCGCACTTTTTCATCTGGATTTAGTTTCTATTAAAAGAACTTTTTTTTTTTTCTTCACATCTAATTTCTTTTGGGCTTGAGCTTTTTTTTTTTTTCTTTTCCTTTTGAAATGGAAAAAAAAAAAAAAAAACTTCTGTGGGAATGAGGATAATTTGCAAGCTGCTACTATATGATCAGTCTTTGCAATGGTGTTGCAGTTAGTGGGGGAAAAAAAAGATCAAGCACTGTTTACACTGTTTCAGATGTAAAACTAGAGGCACTCAGGCTCCAGCAGGTGCAAAGATTTTATAACTTGTGCAGCTTTTACCAGTGGAAAGAGGAATCACCACACTCCTGGGAGGAACGCTGGGGAAGAAGAAAGGTTCTGACCCAGTGCACACAGGTGTCTGCAGCCCAGAAGGGAACAGTATGTGGAAATCCCTGCCTCTCGACATCAGCGGGCCAAAGCAGGAGCAGCCTTCAAGGGAGGGGAGTGGGGGATTGGGGAAGTGTGGGGGTGGGGTTGGGGGAGACTCAGGGCCTTTGGACAAAGTCAAACTTAAGAGCAAGGGGAACAAAAAGCTGACTCTGTTCTCTCCCTGTTGACAAGGCCTCCACTGACAAGGGAGGGAATCCCGGAAGTAATGGGGAAGAACAAATGGACAGTGAAGGGTTCAAAATGCAAGTGCAGAGAGGCCTTATGGGAAGCTAATTCTGGAATGGGACAAAAGCATCCCAAAGGATGCGGAGGGCGGCACAGAAGCCCTGGAAGCCACTCATGTAACGCAGTCCCTCCCACGTGCCGGACACTGGTTTTCAGTGCAGACAGAGGCTTACCTTTGGGAAGCGCAGGCACAAGCTTAGCATCGAGTCCTTTTCTGTGGTTAGCAAGTTGTTCTTTATTCTCAAGGAAGAACTCTTTCTGAAAGCTAAAAGGAATGCCATTAATGAAGTGTTAAAACTCAATTTAAATCAAGGTATATGGTAGCAAGGGAGAAAAGGCAAAAAAGTTTTTAAAAAGTCATGTTTTCAAATAGTTAAGTGCGTGCATGGACATAAGGAGTAAACAGTTGTATTTGGGGAAGTACATTAGTAACTATTTGCAGTTACGGTATGTGATTGTGACTTTTTTTGCAGTTAAATAATTACATCAGGTCTGCAGGACATGGTGTGTAGGGAACAGGCTGGACCAGGGAGTCCTAGCTCTGTGCTCAGAAGGACATCTCCCCTGGACCCCAGAGGCACCCAGTAAGCCCAGATGAACCTCCTGGCCTCTCTGCACTACATTTCCTTCCTCAGGAAGCAGGCACCTTGTTGAGGAAATCTCTATGTCCTCTAGTATGACAGATATATGAGAGTAGCACATGCCTTCAGAAAGCCACGAAATCAAAGCTCAGTCAAGCAGTATGAAAGACTCACAAAGACTGATCATGGGCTAAAAGAGGAAACAAAAAGAAGAACAATAAAGGAATTGAGTGCTGCTTGTGTACTTTTTCTCTCTACTAAGCATCTTCTATGGCCACCTCTGTTATGCCCACAGGATCCATGAGATGCCTCACTCAGATGTTTTACAATTGGCTCTGTCCTTCCAGACACTCAAAAAGCAGCTCCTTTGCAGTAGTTGTTGGTGGCGGAAACACTTCCACCACAGCCGACTATTTCGTGCTTCTTCAGGGCTCACTTAACTCCACACTGGGGGGGAGGCGCGCGCAGGAGACAGGAGGTGTGAGCCCGCTGCAGCTCAGCTCCAAGTTTACATGGCATGTCCAAGGAAAGAGCCGCAGGAGGGGGAGATCGCACTCGAATCCAGCTCGTCCTCCAACCCTATCCTGTGTGCAGCTGGCCCCGAGACCCCTGGATACACAATGCCTGGGTTTCATATGGTGACCTGCTGGTGTCAGGCAAGGTAGAGGAGCCTGCGGCCTCGAAGCAAGAAAAGAAACCCAGCAGAAAAGAAAATAGCTATTGCCCAACACAGCAGTTAGTTACAAAAAAGAGAGAAATAATAGGCCTGAAAATGCATCTGGTGTGAAACTGACCTGGCTCTTTGCTATGGCATGGATGGGGGTCCCCAAAGGTCCATATATAAAGGTTCAGTCCCCAGGGCAGCACTGTTGGGAGGGGCTGTGGATTCCAGGAGATGACCCTTTCAGGAGGTCCTTAGGTGACTCAGGCATACCAGCAGGGGCCTGTGGGACGCCTATCTCTTCTCAGCTTGACATGTGAGCTTTGCTGTTATGCATGGTCCTGCCAGCACGTGCTGCCCTCACCACAGGCCCGAAGCAATGGGCCTGGCTTGAAGTCTTCAGATTGTGAGCCAAAATTTAAGCCTCTCTCTACCTCTTACAGGGCGTGTGGCAGGGATTTTGTTGTAGCAAGGCTGACTGTGCACCCCTGCACCTGTCCCTCCACTTGTGTGTTTGTCTGTGTGTGTATATAAGGGTGGGAGGGTGGGTACTGTGCTTCCCTGGAGTCTGAAAAGAGATGGAGAAAGCTGCTGTGCATGTGCTCATACTACGTGAGTGAGTCACAAGAATGAGGCACACTCTGCACCCAAATTAAATTTGAAGAAACTTCCAAACATCTCAAAACACTGTAACTATCCATCCTTGGTAGAATTAAGCCTACTGGGCACCTTAGCAACTCTGTGCAAGCTCAGTGGAGCTTTATGATTGTAAATACGCATCACGAGGCCAGCGAGATAGCTCCGCGGTCTAAAGCACCTGCTTAGGCAAGCTTAGGCAAGTGTGTCGAGAGCAAGTTCCATCCCCGGCTCCGCACCCCGGGCCAGCCCTGCCTGCCCCCAGGGTGAGCTGAGCCAGCCAAAAAAATAAATAAATAACTATGGATCATATGCCTATCAAAGTTCTCAGGAACAGCACCTCCATAATGAATTGTTAGGCAGTGAGGGCTATTTTGAGTATTTTATTCAAATGCATGATTTGGAATAAATCTAAAAACAGAAGGCCTGCAGAAATATATCCTATTTAAGTAATGTCAGGTTATTTTTAATTGAGAATTTAACTCCTAGATTAAATATTTTTGACGAAGCATTATTTTGTGGTGCGAGGACTCAGGCCTAGGTCCTCTAACGTGTTAGGCACACACTCTACGGCTGAATTACATCCAAGCCTGAGAAACATCAAGAAATATGTATCACATGAATAATCGATTGCTATGAAATACTCCAAATACGTACTATAATTTGCCCCAAGGTGTTTTACGTATATTCTTTATACACTGCTAGTATGATAGCCAGGAGCAAAAAAAAAAAAAAAAATCATCACAAATATTGAGAATAATTAGAAGGGCATGTATTCAGTAACATCAGTTAGAGCTATCTCAACTGCCCTTCCACTCTCCTCCCCTGCATTCTCCTCCCCTCTCTTCCCTTCCTTTCCTTTAGAATAACACATACTTGTTATTCTATCCTTTTTACATCTGATCACCTTGTACACATGTATCAAATATTAGCATATTTGCATATAGAGTAATCTTTCCGAAAATCCACAGTGTCGCTTATACAAGCTAGAATCCACATAGCTGTTAACATTTTGCTCCTGTGCCTCTTGCCTCTCTCCCTCACTTCTGCCAGAGGCCTGACAACTTCTGAGGAAGCAAACGGGCAGACAGGAAGAATGAGTTGACTGGGCAGGAGCCTGTGGCTCGGGCTCAAGAGGATCCCCGAAGCTGTGGTTAATGCAAGGCCCTCCTATCTCCACAGAACACTGGATTCTTAGCAAGTATCACATCTCTTCCCCTGGACTTTCTGCAGACAAAGGCACCGAGCAGCAGTGAAAATACAGGCACAAACAAGTACCAGAACAAACAAGAGTGTAGGGTAGCTTTCCACCGCATAGGTACCTGGGAGCTGCCACAGTACTGTCATGCACGCTGTAAAGAACAGACAACAAGAGCAGACCATCCTGCACTCCTTTTAATAAAATTCCCCTTACTGAGGCAAGACCCCCGGTAAGGAATTCTGCTCCAGCAGCCAATTAGGAACCCCTGTGTCATCTGTTGGTGATAAGCCACCCCTCCTTCGGAAGTCGCCAGAGGTACCATAGGGGAGTCCACGCCCAGCTCTCGATGCTGCAAGCTGCACAGCCCTGAGCTCTGCCGCAGGGTCAGGCCCTTCCTGGTGTCCCCCTCCCAGCTCGGAGATGAGGCTCCCAGGATGGACACATCTGTGGTCCTTGACATGTTGCTGCAGCTCAACCGAAAGTGACAGCCTGGATTCCAGCATGAAACCATCTCCCTTTCTGTAGCTCATTAGCACAGATTCCTTTCCATGCCATAATTCAAAAATTAATATTAAGAAATATTTCATATTTTTATCCAACTATATCTTGGAAATAGCACTCATTGTTATGACTCAGTTTTTAGCGTAACCTTCCTTCCTCTGCTTCAGTCATCTGAGAAGAGCCTGCCCTCTGTTTCCAGGGTGCTTTCTTTCTTTCTTCTTTTTAAAATGTGTCCCATTAACCTACTTACATGCCCAGAAGTAGCAACAAAGGGGAATTTTATTAAAAGGAGTGCAGGATGGTCTGCTGTTACTGTCTGTTCTTTTACAGCATGCATGACACTACTGCTGCAACTCCCAGGTACCTATGGGGTGGAAGGTTCCCCTACACTCTTCTTTGTTCTGGTACTGAAGTATGAACTGTAAGGTGAGGGAGGTGAACTCCCATGACTTCATATTTTCATCTCTCTGGGTATGGAGGATGAAGCTCCTTCCCCACAGGCAGGTTCTTAGACTTCCAGCACGATACATACTTAGTAAGGTACCCACAGCTTGTGGCTCTGATAGGTACACAGAACCCATACATAGGTAGGTAAGAAAATAGTCACAGTCTGAGGACTGATGTGTGCTTCTGAGGCCTGTCCACTGAACTATTTGCCTTTTGCATTTCATGCTTTTTTATCCCTAAATATGCAAAACCTTCCTGATTCTCTTTTATTTTTCTTAGTCACTTACTAGCTCTACTACTATTAGACAATCTGCTAGGGGCATACTATGAAATAGGCCTCAGGTTCTATTTAAACCATGCCAAAGATGTGAAATTGGTGTGCATTAAACACTACATTTATGAGTTCTTCTTTCAGTTAGTGACATGCTTGCTGATCACCGTGGGTCATCGTTAGTCTTAGTTTATGTTACGTTCACCTGTGTATGCAGCACACCAATGATTTGTCTTATCTCGTGTATTCATAAGATCAATGTAGAGCCAGGCTCTGCCTGAGCAGCACAGGAGTCAGACCACCGTGCGCTCCAAAGCAAAGGAAGTTCAAGCCCTCTTAGTAATGTGGCAGAGGCACAACACATTAGGACCAAGCGCATCTGCGCAAAATGAAGGGCAGGTCAGGGGCCTGGTTCTCCAGTGCAGTAAGTTTTAGCTTGTGACCCATGCCTGAGTGTACAAGGGGTGACTCTCTCCCCACCAGAAAACACCCACTGTGACAGTGACAGAGGTCCACCATGGAGCGCCTTATTGGCACATACTCTTGCGTGGACACTGTCTGACAACCAAGATGACACACTAGGGGCCTTAGCACCGGTGATATCAGAAGTCACACAAGTGAGGAGAGAGTTTGAGACCAGGCAACAAGAACTCACAGGGACAGATGAGTGGATACAGATGGGGGTGGGGACGGGAAGGAGGGAAGGAAGGAAGGCAGGTGAGTGGAAAGAAGGTTGACAGGGAAAGAGAGGGAGAGGGGACAAAGCTAAACCCTTTCTAAAAATCAAAAGCTCCTTTACCTGGTAGATGCCGAGAGGATATGCCATACTTAAGAGGTTGGTGGGAGGCAGAAAAGATTACATCCGTCTATAAATTTATAACTAACAATAATCTAGTCCTCCACTAGTTCCCATGAATGGCATTAACTACAAAGCCAATCTTCAAGTCAACTTGTTTCATACTATATAATCTAATAGGAACTGCTAGGGAGCAAACCCAGGGCCTCACACACACTAGGGAACTCCAGGACTCTGTGAGGGAGTTACATGGCCAGCCACCATTTCATGTTTCAGTGATTAAAACTTCAGGAAGAAAACACATTGCCAAAGACTTAAACTCATGAATTAGGAATTTGAGAGATTGTAGCTGGTGGAGCGGCTCAGTGGTAAAGCAAGCACCCAGTGTGAGCAAGGCCCTGGGTCTGATCCCCAGCACGCCTGGAGGGAGAAAGAAATTTAGGGGATCATTTTTAAACCTACTACAAATCTCCAAAATGTAATATTCCTTGAACAAAGGCTACTTTACCTTGGAACTTTTCTTTGATGTGGGAATCCAATGAAGCTTAAGTTTTTCTTGTTGAAATCTAAGAAAAAAAGAAATAATGTAACACTGAAACAGCTACATGGTGACTTAAAAAAAATCCAATGGATAAACATTCTTCAAGCTCTCCTTGAACATAAAAGTTAAGAAAGAAGAAAACCATTAACCAGGCAAATAAGAATGCAAAACTGACAAATTCTAAGAATCAAATTCTGTATACAAATTTTATATAAGCAAGTGTTTCATTTCTTTTTCTCTTCTGAAGGGAATAACCAGTTCGGGTCAGGGTGACCAGAAACAGTGAAAGCATTCTTTTCCTGTCACCATTTGGGATTTCCTTAAAAATGGGGTGGTGGGGTGGGGGTGGAGAGCAAAAGACAGGTCAGCTGTGCTTTACTGCTTGCATTAAAAGCGAAACACCGAAACACCGGCACGTCAAAATAACCACTCCTTTCTTTTTGAAGATGAGATATACTACGTAAAGACAGCTGATAACCATTCCAAACAAGAAAAACACATATCCCGAATGAACGGGTTAATCAGATCCAGGCAGAGATAAAATTTATAGCCAGCCTAATGGCAAGTAATCTGTTTTACAGCTTCTGGCATAGGAAGAAGCTGTCCACCCCGCAAACCACAGCTGCCTTCTCACAGCAACCTCTTCACAGTACCTTTTACTATTTAATATTTAGGGGCAGAAGCCTGAGGAATAAAAGGAATGAAGTACACCACATGCTGGTATTCATTATCCAACACTGAGACACATCTTTAATCCTGGAAAATTTGGAAAATCAGGCCAGTTAGAGAAATACAATACAATGAAAGGCAGAATGTAATGAAATTGCCAGGATATTCTTCTAATCACACAAGCATTCCATTAACTATTTAAAGGGAGAGAATTCAGTTCACAAAGCTATCAAATAGTGAAGAAGAAAGTTCCTGACTCAGAGACTGAAGTTTTCTAGTTGCTTTTGAATAATGCATCTGTGCTGTGCCATATTTTTTGATACTTAGCAGTTAAGTTTCAAGTCAGACATTGAAAATAACCTCAGCATTTTATTTCAATTAAACACTGAGTAGGTAATACCACTTCAGCAATTGAATTGTAAGCATCTATCTTCCTCCATGCTGGGAAGGAAGCCATTGAAAAGACAATATTTTGTTCCAAACTCTCTCATATGAAGAGTTAATAAAAAGAGACGCATTTACCACTGCCTACGAGATATAATTTAGTACAGATAGCATTTGCTTTAGAAAAAGTATTTTGGCTACAGTGCAGCACATCCAGAATTTGAGCCAAAGTCTGGCATTCCAATTTAATGTGCAATTTTTCTTATATAAAAACTTGAATGGTTCAGCAGAATCTCTAACTCACTCACAGAGAAATATACATTTTCAGCAGTTACATGATAAGCTCATTTATAAACTCATCTAGATATTTAAAGTATCCTAAGAGAAGACAGCATTGCTAAACGGGCACCTGAAAAAAGCAGGTTAAACGGTGGATCCAAGCAAGACAAAATGTGCTACACAATGAACCCAAGGGTTCATGATATCTCTCTTGCCTTACCTTGTTTCTCAGAGAACTTGAACGCTCCCAGATAGCTGGAAATTCCTGGGCTTCTGAGCATGGCTGCACAAGGTTTGGAAACAACTATAACTAATGCTCGACCAGCAACGACCTTGGGCCGATCTAAGCAAAACTGGGTTGAGATTGCTCACAGTGCAGGCGAGAGCAACCAGGCACTTGTGTCCCTGGATGCACAGTAAATGCAAAGGAAAAGGCTGCAGGCTGGAACAAATCACACTCCTTAATCATATTAAAGCAGAGATTAGGCTTGGAGATGCTGAAACACCCCGAGTTCCAGAGATGGGGACAGCTACGAGGTTGTCACTGCCAGGTCATGGCCCTGTCACAGTGCGCGCTATGGCTGTGTGGACAATGTTACAACCTAGCCATCACAACAGTGTCAGAAACAACTCCTCCTGCCCCAAGAATGAAGGAGCAAACAAACAAAAGAAAAACATAGAGAGGATCTCAATGTGTAGGCAAGAAGGTGGAGCCGCTTCAGTATTCCCAAGCTATGCCATGCTTGGCTTTGGCTAAGTTAAATGAAATATTTTACCTAATGGTGAGCCAAACATTTATAGTAAAAGTGAAGATTTATGAATACCAGATGAGGAAAGCAGTGGGGAAAGCAAGGGCAGATATTACGAGAGGTCGAAAAATTTTAATTTGAGACAGAAGTTGTTAAGCTGTACCAAGAAGACTGTACTCCATTTATGATCAACTGCAACATGGACTCAGGCAGGGATAATTCAATCTGAAGAACAATTACAATCATTACAGACTAAGGTTATGGTACTGAGGAGAGCCAAGGAGAGGGGCTCAGTTAGAAGATCACGAGATTGGGCTGGAAAGGTAACTTGCCTGCGGGAGATAACTGGCTGAGGTACCCTGGGGAGGTAACCTGGGGAGACAACTGGCTAAGCTGCAGGACTTTGGGTGGGTGGATGAGGATTATGATAAGCTCACCTCCACCCTGAGGTGGGACCCAGAGTTTCTCCTTTCATCTTTGGTCCTGTGTGCTAGATCTGGCACATAGTAGGTGTGAAGCAAATGTTTGCTGAGTAGCCATGCAAATCATGGGATAATCTTTCCTTAAATTTATGGGTAGCATTTTAAAATGACTGCATGGATTTCATATGCTGTGCTCAAACCAGATCGACTTAGATGGAGATTTTATGTATAAACACAGTTGAAAAATAGAGACTTGTATGCCAAATGAATTAAGATGTGTAAACACATAAGGTAACCTCAGCCCTGCTCACTACAAGGGTTGGCACCAGCACTCTCTATACTTCTGGTGACCTCTTATGAAAGAGAAACATAGCAAGTAGGGTTGAAAAAGCCAGAGCCAGGAACAAAAGCAGGACTGTGGAAAGTATGGGGGGAACGTTATTGTAAGATCACAGATAATCAGAAACAAAAAGGAAAAGGTGTAAGGAGGAGGACCAAATGGGGAGGAAATAGCGAATATTAAGATGTTTCTTCATAAAGAACTTAAATTCATAAAACACAGCAGCATCTACTCATCACCATGCATGCTTCTGGAAAGTACCCTCTGTAAAATAACTCAATTATAATTATCCTCAGAGATTCTAAATGATCCTTTTGAATCATTATGAAGGAATGTCTATTCCAATTTTTTAAAAATAAATTCCAATCCACAATGCAAAGAATTTGGATATTCTCTTCGTTCACTATAATCAATTCTTTGTGACCAATACAGTGTAAACATGTGTATGGAATATTTGGTTTTCTTGTGGGAAAGCTGCTCCGGGTGGGGCAGTTGAAGCAAAGACGATTTCTATGGTAGACTTCTATGTGTATACACTCTAGTTCACATAAGTTATTTCGGATGTTACTTTTTAGATTTTATAAATAAGTAAACAGATAATAGGAAAATGCTGACATCTATTCTAAGCATCCATTACACATTTGACGTTTTATTTTATTAATATCATATTTTCTTGCTAAGTGAAAACTGTACGATACAGCAGGCAGTCCCGAAAAAACAGGAAGAGAGATGACAGGAATGGCTTCCCACATAGGAAAGGAAAGCGAAGCGCTTGTGTTGTCACTGTAAGCAAGACGTGTGCATGGAACAGACAGTTGTCATGAAGAAAGACTGCTTTGGGTGTGACAAAAGGATTATTTCTATGGTAGACTTTCGTTTGCATTTAAATTTTAGTTTACATACGAATTTATTTTTTTTAGGTTTGTAAGCAAGTATACAGCTGACGTAAAAATGCTGGTGTTTATTCTAAATGTGCAATACATATGAAGATTTAATATTTTATTTTATTGATATTTTATGTTCCTGTGAACTACATATTCCTGTGAACTGCATATAATACATGCATACCCATGTTTATAGCAGCACGATCCATAATAGTTAAATCTTAGAAACAACCTACATGTCCTTCACCGTATGAATAGATAAAGAAAATGTGGCATTTACATACAGTGGAGCAATACTCAGTTTTCAAGGAAGTCCTTTGTCCAGAAATGGTGCACCTGGAGACACGAGGTTGAGTGAAATGAGTCAGACACACAGGCTTCCATGCTGCATGACTTCTCTTAAATGAGCAATGCAAAAATTAAACAAAGAGGAAAATAAAAAGTAGACAATAGGAAATGGGGAGATAGATCTTTTGCCAAAAGGGACCAAAAGAGGGACAGAAGGCAGAGGGAAGAGAAAGGAAGTAGAAAAACAAAGAATTAAGGTATGCCATGTACAAGTACCAAATCTCTAAGAGGAATGTGACCATTATGTATTATAAATATATACTAATAAAAATAAGAGGAGTGAAAAAAATGGGTGTAAGAATATAGCACCATGGGTTTATTTATAAATTTACAAAGCTGGAATCAGTCTACGTAGCGGGATGCAGGGCAGATCGGGTAAGTAATCTGCACAGAAAAAACAGGTTGGAAACTCAATTACCAATTTGGAAAATGTTTCAGGCTGTGTTATGTTGGACAGGAATGAATGCTTCATTTACAAAGACAGTAAAAAGATCAACACAGTATCTCATGACTCACGAGGGATCTCTGCTCATGCTTTTTTCTATTTTCTAAAGTAATCAAGTAAGCACAATTTATTTCTGTAGTTACCAAAACAATAACCCAAATGAAGATGTGAGCAATAAGCCCTCTCATAGTCCCCAGGGCTTAGATTTAAACTAAACATGCAGGGCGAACTCATGGCTGTGCATGGAACTAAGCCTGCAGGCCTAAGGCCTCCGGCACGCTGGCCGTTTCTACAGTTATGCTTTTTCTCGGCTACCAGTCTAGGAGCTAAAGCTCCTAAAACATCCCCCAAGCCCTGATAACCACCGCACAGTAGTTTTCAGACTGCACACCAGGTGGGCTATGATCCTACGAAGTATGTGGGTCAACTCTCCCTGTCCACCAACCCCAAATTTACCTGTTATGTTCTCTGTCAGTGCTTTTCTGTCATCAGGCAAACTTTTCCTACTCAAAAGCTTTCTACCTGATCTAGCTGAATTATAAAATCTAGCTAAATATTTATACAAATGTGAGGACCAATATGGGAGACACACTTCTGAATGGACTTACGGACCTGTGCCTGCTGCGTAACCAAAGAGCTACAATGGCTGGTGAATAAATCAATTGAAGAGCTAATAAGTGGGCAAGCAATGGCATTACTTCTATTCTTGAATTCGTCCTCCTCGTTGGATAGCTCTATTTCTTAAGTAGGTGACAGGAAGGATAAGCACTGTTACTCTTCAACTCGAGACTCCTAATAAAATCTTATCTCTCAGAAATGCAAAGTGATGATGTGGAACACAAATACCAGTGAGCGGGAAGACGATGGAACAGATTCTCTGTGGACATTCTGTGGACCCCTGAGGTCCACGTCTTGACAATGGCAGTAGGGGTCCAGGTAAGAAGGGATTACCAAGGTCAAAAGATAAGGCAGTAGATGACAAGGGAGAGGGACTGGGCTGAGCAGGTTCCTGCTGCAGCTCAGATTACAGCAGGCCACGCGGGGCAGCTCACTTGTCAGACATGCTGAGGACACTAGAACATCTCTGAAACACAAGGGACAGCTGTTCTTTGGGGGCTGCTGTCATGGAGGAGAGAATGGGAACAAAGCCACTGACGGGAAGTTGCCAAGGACTCCAACTGGCAACTTGGGGCCACCATCCTCTGCCACCCTGATGTGAGGCATGACAGGAATGGGGATTGCAGCCTCCTCTGCTTTATCACTTTGCTGAATGCTCAGGCACCAGATTCACTCTGTCCTCTGACAGCCTGCGAGGGGGATCCTGTTACTGCCCCCACCTGCAGATGAGAAAAGAGATAGCATGGGATCTAGCATAAACACCCTGCCTGGATGAATTACTTAAGATGGATTTCTAAAAGCAAACCAGCAATCTCTGGCCAGACAGAATATGTAGTATGACTGAAAAATATGATATGCATTTAAAGTTTGAATAAATTATCACTGCAAAAAGATGCCTGCCCCTCAAAATCGTCCTCTCTCACTTTAAAAACACTCAACCCATTGCTTTTGCCACTTTCTGAAGCAGTTCTGGAAATCTCCTTACATGAGTATTTCTGTTGTTCCATCATGGCCGCCCTGATGGTCTGAACTGATTTAAAACATCTAGCTTTCATGGTCAATTTTGACTGGGGAAGAGGCAGAAGGTGCACTGTGCCGGGTCTAGTGAAGAAGGTGGATGAAAGCACACCAGAATGTCTTGCAGTCCTGCCTTGCACTGGATGGCACTGGGCAGAAGCCCTCATCATATTCTTGGTCACAGCTTACAAAGACTCTTGCAAAGGAGGACTTCCAGAAATACTTCAGAGTGGCAGGAAGTGGAGGGAACGTGTGTTTGCAGCGAGGGGGATTAACGGTCATGGGTCTTTTATGGTAGTAACTTTTTAAAAATGTAAGCATTCACCACGTATTTTGATAGCACCTCAAAAAATTAGAAGGAAAAACAAAAAGGAGAGTTTAGAATGAAATGAGAGAAAGTAGCTGAAACATTCTGCCTGCTGGAGCCCAATGCTGAAGCCACACGGGGAACTATGCCATGGGGTGCGGTGGCATCTTGCCTTCCCTCGGTAGGCTCCCTGGATACAAGAGAAAGCATTCCAAGCCTCCTGGGAAAGGTGCTACAATTCAGGCAATATAGAGCAGTGTGAGTTGCTTACTATTGTCTGAATGTCTACTGTTGTGAGTTAGGGATGCATTTTTATGACTAAGGTGTGCCCCAGAAGCGATTTTAATGAAATACCTATAAACTATTAAACATGATGGCTGAGCTGAAATTCCAAAGTTAAAGATATATTTTTATAGCCTAGTAAAGGGGTATTTTGTATGCCAGAAACAGCCATAAATGGTATTCTCATTTTCTCTGGTGGATTTTATTTATGTGCCTAGACCCTTAATCCAAGGCAGAGCTGCCTGGCATGAGGTAATCCTGCCAGCAGGAAGCCCACTGCGGCCCTTTCATTTCCCTTTTATCACATACTGCTTATCCATACATTCCCGATTCCTTAGTTGAGTCCATTTCTCCTCCTGCATGCCCTGGAAAAGGCTCTGCGAGTTTGAGTTGGTAGTCATATTTTGAACAAGTCTGCAATAAAATTTTGTGTTACATCACTTCTTAAGGTAATCTAAAACAGAGCACATACGTCAAGATGAAAGGGGCAAAGGTACTTTCAACAATAAGATATATTACAACTCACAGCCACTTCTTCATCAGATGTGTTGAAAGAAAGCCATGCCAGCTTTCCATACCCAAGAATTCTTTCTTGAAGCAAAGGCTTATTTCATTTCCCTCAAAGACTTATTGATGTCTACAGAATAAAGTTTGAATGATTAATGTTAACATTTGTAGGGAAAATTTTCACTCATCGTTTTATTTCTGGTTGATATTGAACCTATTGTAAATGACTCTTGGGAAGAAAAATCCAGGTACCTCAAAGGAATGTCAAGTGACTCGCAGAGCAAGAATTCAGGACAAAAATGACTTGCCTGTTTTGAATTCACACTAAGGATGCAGCTCACTGGTGTGGGTATTCCCAACAGCATGCATGGAGCCCTAGGTTTGAGCCCCAGCACTGCAGGGAGAGACAAATAAAATAAAATATATGGGACTGGTTAGATAGCTCAGTGGACTAAGTTCCTGCTTAGGCAAGTACAGGGACCAGGGTTCGATCCCCAGCAACACATACCATGCACATGGATGAAGCTGTGAAAACCAGGCTAAGCGAAATAAACCAATCAAATGTTGCATAATTCCCCTTCTACGCTATCCCTGGATTAATCAAATGTATGGATTCAGACAGGAGAAAGTTGTTTGCAAGGACTCAGGAGAAGAGCTGTTCAATGGGTGACAAATGTTGGGGATGGCTGCACAGCCATGCAAAGTGCTCTATCTCTGAAGAACAGCAGGGCAATAAGCTTCTACTGTATGCATATTTGGCCATTATAGGAAAAGTCTATGGAAGGCAAACTGCAAGCAGACACAAGACATAGAATTGAGCTGAGCATGCAGGGAAGCTCCTGCCTTGGATGGCCTGGGGCCAGCCTGCCAGTTCTGCAAGGACGGAGAGGCGCCAAGCATATCTGTGTCCCATGCAAGGCACATGCCCACAAAGGCTTCTTCAGCAATGATTTGATGAACATATCCAGGTGTTACTGCGTGAACTCCGGGAGCACGGTGAGGTGCACATCACCATGTCATCTCCGCTCTCTCCCACAAGAAGGCTTCATGTGGAGGGAAAGGGGCTGACATGATTACAGTCATCGAAGGAGCATAGGAAGTCCTGCCAACTCCCATCATTCAGTGCTCGCCACTGATGGTTTTCACAGGAACAGAAAGTGAGGAAACACTGAATCACCAGATATGAGAATATTTTATGAGACTATGAGTCCAGATGGCAGACAGTAAATATATAAAATGACACATGATAGACCCAAGCTGTTCTGGAGCTGCACTTGAGGGATTTGAAGGGAATAGCTTTGGGTAATTGCTGGGCCTCTCTGACCTCAGAAGGGCATCTTAATGAAAATATCCACTGACAACCACAACAAACATAAGTGTGCCATGCCAATAAATGCTCAGCAACCTGCCATCCCTAATGTCACTGATGGTTTTCACCAGTCACATTAGCAGGTATGCAAGAAGTAACCCAGGCTCTGGGAATAGATTCCAGAATGTGTGCTGAGTGCCAGGAGGGTGGGGAGATTTCCCACTTTCCTGAGGACTCGGCCCATGGGGAGATAGCACCAAGAAAGCAGATCTTGTGCTGATAGTACAAGGTGGCATGGTAAGATTAAGACAAAGGAATCATGGACATGTTCTTCGCGGGGCTGGAATGACTAAAGTCATGGTAACACTGATAAGGCCGTTTAATATCAGCTATGAGGCAGATGACTGGCAAATGCAGGTGGCAGTCTGAGTCACATGCTTTTCCTCATACCCCAGAAGATGAAAGGCTGGAAAGCTGAAAAGCCACAATGCAGGGCATCCATGACATTAAATCCAAAGGAAGGGGGAAAACAGAATAAGCCCCCAGGATGAGTTAGACCAAGGAAGGCTTTGAGGAGAAGGTGACAGGTGAGCTTAGGTGGAAGGAACACAGTAGTTGATGAATGGAGAGGAGAGTGCTGAGCAGGCCACAAAGAGATGAAATAGGACTGAGGGCCAGGATGGGAGCTTCACAGAGGCATCAGCTTAGGTGGACCCACCACACAGGAGCCCCTGCCAGGCCACAGAGAAGAAATACCAGAGCCAGCTCTGAAGGTCTAGGAGAAAAAGCAATTCAGATTCTCATCTCCACCAACACTGAGCTAAGATGCATTGTGATCCAGCACGGGCAGAATGCCCTCTCAGAAACACGTGTATGTTAATGTGGTCGTTTCTCACTGGGCCTGCAAGCCTCTCATCATTCCAGTGTCTGATTGGGAACTTACTACATGAAATAAAAGGGATACAAAAGCTAAATATTTATGGTATAGTGGCACATGAGTGTCATCCTAGCTACTCTGAAGGCTTAGGATCACAAGCTTGAGGCTAGCCTGGGTAACTTAGTAAGGGCCTGCCTGTCTCAGAATAAGAAAAACAGAAAAGAGCTTGGGCATGTAGCTTAGTGTGAAGCCCTGGGTTCAATCCCCAATACCACCAATCCCCCCAAAAAACCCAAAAGTACATTTATCCTTGTAAGTCTTCCACAGATCACAAAATACTAGGTATGATCCTCTAGCCACCATGTCACTGGCTAGTGACATCCAAAGCTAGTGAAACAGAGTGGTCCAGATATCCAGGGGAGTTCTCTGTTGAGGGGAAGATGTAAAGTGGAAGCTGATCTCTTCCATTATCTGTATAACCCTTCTGGTGAGAGGTACAGTCAACATGGAAAAAAAGTCAAAGCTCTTAGCCCTATGCGTATTTGGCCTTTGTGGTTCCTTCAGTGCATACAGCTGGTCCTCTGCACCTTTGAATCAGTAATTCCATCAGGTCTACAGCGGTTGAATCTGTACTGAACATAAGCAGATGTCTTCTTGTTCTTGTTTCCTAAGCTGTCTAGTATGACAATGACTTCCATAGCACATGCACTGTATGAGGTTCATAACCATCCTAGATTTACAGATTGGACCATCTGAAATGTATGCAGGATGTAAGTTATATGCTGGGAGTGCACCATCATACATAAGGTAACTGAGTGTCCTTGAGTTTGGGACCCTTGACCTGATGCATACAGGGATGACTGGGCTCAGTCCACCCCCAGAACATATCCTTTCCTGCTCAGCCCATGCTCAGCAATAGCTCGAGTCAGGCTCTCAGGTGCTCAGCGTGTAGACTTGAGTTCCGTGAGCCCGCATTCCAGCTAAGGATGTCATCTGTGAGGTGAGGGACGTGTTTGTACTAAGCGCAAACACCCTTCACTGCCTCACTACCCTCGCTGTTTCCCTGTGTTTCGCTGTGTTCCAGTAAGTACCTACGTTTGTTCCCCCTAGATGTGCTGAGAGACAGGTCCTTAGGACTGTAGACCAGAGCTGAAAGAAGAATCACCACTGGACCACTGTGAGGACTTGCATTGTAGCAGAGACAGCACCAGGCAGTTCCTTCCTCCTATCTCTAAAGCACTAGCGCAAGAGATGAACCTTGGAGCTGTGACCATGCGTGTGAAGAGTTACGTAAGTGTCTTGGGCAAAAGGAAATTGTCCTATTATTTTTACATTTACTATGGCTCCATTATTGTTGTTCACTTATTACAATAACTAAGGAATAGTTAAACATGACTGATGAAAGCAGTATAATGCGTTTGGGTCAGGCATTAAGTCATTTGCCTCTCATTCCAGTGGTTAACACATGGGCTGGAGATGTAGCTCAGTGGTACGTCGTGTGCTCACCATGTGTGAGGCGCTGGGTCCGATCCCTAGCACAGCGAGGAGGGGAAGTAAAAAAAAGGAGCTGTGGTTGGTTCCTTTCTTCTTGGCTTACTGTCCAACTACCACACCCTAAGCAGAGACATTAAACACAATAAACAAGAAGTGGAGTAGACAAGAGCTGGGCTTGCACTCCTGCCAAGCTCCCTGCCTCAGGGTAAACACAGGTTCCTCCTCTTTCTCTTATGAATTTCATGTGCAATGTGCAACTTTGGTTGTGGAGCCACAGCTGTGGCAAGAGAGACGTCTGAGCCCAGATTTCAGTGCAGGAAAGTGCCATCTTTGCTCACGCCTAGTTACTGCACCATGTTTAGGAAGAAATCAAAGAGAGACAGGCTAATAGGGTAGACAGTTCCCTGTCAGCTGCAGCTATGAGACACCAGCAGGGTGAGCACACATTGCTGTCACCCCAGAGCACCACTCCTAAGGGGCTGGCACTAGGCTAGGTCCCCAGGGTTCAGGCTCTCCAGCTCCACACGGGACACAGGCCCCCTCTGCTGGTGCTGCAGCAGCCAGCCTGTCCCCAGACACAAGCTCTTTGGTCTGCCTAATAAGGACATCTGCAAGTTGACTGGCTGGCTCGAGGTTGCCCACTGTTTACCATGCGTCTCTGGGCTGGCAGGCAAAGCCAAGCCTACCTTTTGGCAGACAAAGGGTTAGCCTTTGCCAGAAACTCTTACAGGGCTGCACTCTTAGTCTATTTCCATAATAATAGAAATTTGCTGGTGCAGTCTTTGGGGCTCCAGCCACGGAGCTCAGTTTTCTGGTTAAAGAAAGCATCAGTTCAGCAGTGGACAGGAAAGCTGTGCTGTTAAAGGGAACCTTCTTTCTCTTAGACCTTTTCAGGTTCTTCCCCAGCTTCATCAGAAAACTCACTAAAATGCCCATCTTCACAGGCACTCATTTAGCATGCATGTGACTCCCTGAGGCTCCAGGCCTTCAAAATAGCAACCTACTGTCTGCAAATAGACTGCCTCGCCTGGGGACTTGAAAGAGTTACTGGGCCAGGTGCAGAGAAGGAGCCACAGCAGCCCACAAGATAAGCAAGGGCCAGCAAAAATGAAGTTTCTGTATTTTCAGCCAAGGCGACTGAGTAGTTGGTCAGACCAAGCTTGGATATGAACATTCATTTTTCTTAATTCTATTAAGGTTCGGGCTCCGAGACGCTCCCCAGACCCCTTGTGCTTCTATATAAGGAAAAGAGCAGATCCGGAGTGACGAGCCTAGGCACATTCATCACGGCACACGTTCCAAGCTGTTAGCCCGTCTCCTCCTCAGCTGAAGGCATGCCACCCCGGGGCGCACCACAATTCAGTGTGTCCCAACAGCGTTTCCAAGAGCACCATCACTTCAAGTTTCCACAGGGCCCAGGGATGCCAAACTGGAGCAGAATTAGGAGCCGCCAGGGTGCAGGAAACAGTAACAGTATGTCGGAGGTCAGAGTTCACAGACACCTCATTGAGACTCTTAGAAGAAGAGTGGCACCAAGAGGTGTGGTGGAGGAAAACAGGTCAAAGGCCTCATCACGTCACTCTTACTTTAATAGCCACATTCTTCATGTTAGCATAGTTTTTTTTTAAAATAATTTTTAAGTGACCCAACATATACCACCAGCTCTTGGCATCTCTGAGGAAAGGAGTTTGGGGTTTTTGAAGCAACAGTTATGAAAAATGGATGCCTGCGAAACACTCACGTAGTTTTCATCAATCCAGGGTTTACCCAGGACAAGTAGACTGTAGGAGATTCTACAATCAAGGCACCTGAGAATTTCTGTTTAGATGCTTATGGCTAAAGGGGAGAAGAGCCAGAGGTATGGGACTCTAAACATCAAAATTATCGGCCTTCTGCTCTGGGCCAGTGGCCTTGGAAAGCATGGTTTTACAAAGTTACATTAGTTACCATGTGGTCTTAACACACCTCTACCCTCAGCCTTGACACCGAGGGAATCAGCTTTGTGTCTCCTGTTATGGGTCGCTCAGAATAGGAGTCAGATCAGCCAGATTGGAATTTGGAAAGCCATTTATTACTGAGCTCAGGGCCCCTCACTCAGGAGAGGATGGAAAGGCGGCTTGCCCAGGAAGCAGGAAGGGGTTTTAAACTTGGAACCACGTTGAGTTTGGTAAACAAATTCATTGTCTGACACAAAATAACGCTTTCAGAGTCATTGCGACCACTACTCAAACTAAGTTTGCTGGGACTTTTGTTTCAGTTTCTGGTGAATTTGCACCTGAGTACCTGCAGGCAGCCTTGCATGGCCCGGAGGTTACAAGAAGTTAAAGCCCTTAACAGCCCTAATTACTAAGCAACCTAGTACAGTGGGTGATACATTTACAACAGAAAGCACAAGATTTACATTTATTAAAAAAAAAAAAAAAGATTTACATTTATAGCCTAAAATGTGAGTTAACCCATTACAACCCCTAAGATAGGCAAGGCAGGGGAAGAGCTGGACAACAGGGAGGAGGAAAATGAAGTGAGATAATTGAACCGCTAGCTACCAGCTTCCACCAGCAAGCTCAGGAAAGCAGGACCCCTTAAAGCAGTTCTGAGTTCCCAGAGAGGGCTGGGGCTGCCCAGTGGCCAGAGTTCACTCCACTATTTCTGCATAGCTACATCTCAGGACCGTAGGAACTGCACGTTGAAGATGGTAATCCAAGAATAATTTCCCAAGCCACCAGCAATAAAGTGGAACTAATATTGAATTCATTTTAATTCAATAAGATACTGTAAAAGAAAATTCCTTTCTTTACAGCCCCTGGGACTGACTCCTTATCAACAAAGGTATCACTGACTGACTGGCCCTCCCCAGGACATTTCTGTGTTAATTGAAGTTGTCCAACAGGTTCCCGACACAAGACAGCTATTCATACACTCGATTGAACTAACCCAGCCACTGGCACTCGGTGATGCAGGTATATATTTAGTTACTGTCCGTGTAGCTGAATGAGAGCTATGGCATGTTCCCCTGACAGTAAAACTGCCAACTACCAGGACAACACGACGGGTTTTTAATCAGATCTCCAGTTCTGAAGAGGAAAGAACGTCCGCGCACTTTCACACGTCCATGGACCTCTTGACGATCAGATCACAGATGCTGTGTACAAGAAGGGGTGGCAGGAAGTGATCTTCAAAGGACCCTACACTCAATCAGGGAGGAGGTGGACTTCAGGGGCAGGGTGGAACACTTGCCTGGCATGTGCAAGACCCGAGGTTTAATCCTCAGCACTGCAAAAAAAAGATGGTCATTTGCTATCTATTTATATACTACTTTATTTTTAAGCACATTATCACACTATTTTTATGGACTTATTTTTAACCTGAACACATGTTTATCCTGTGTATCAAACTTAAAATATGCTGATACAGCTATAAACCTTCATCTGCAGTACTGATTTAGCTTACAATTTTCTACATCCAAGAGTGTCCACTAAAGTACTGGCCTTTTTTTAATTAAAAAAAACAAACTTTAAAAACTCCATTCTTTGGCTGCACTATGCCCGCCCCCTAGTGGTAGATATGCGTTGGTGCAGTTCCCAATCAATTTTAGAAGCACTTCTATTTGGCAGCAAGCACTGCAGCAGGGCATTTTTGTTGATAGGAACTTGACTATGCCCAAGAATATGCAAAAAGTTAAAAGTTCGTCAACTATTTCATTTATTGGATCATCCAATATTTATTGAGTACCCTACTGGCCAAACCTTGTTGTGGGGCCAGGGATACAGTGAGATCAACTTTCTGATCAGACAGGCTTAAATTCTAGTGATAAACGCATAAAGCATAACTACACCATGGTGCCCGTATACTTTTATATAGGTATACTGCATTTTATGTACATGAAATATCAAGTACTCTGGAAATGCTAGTGACACTGGTTGGTGGATTCTATCTATGTGCTTTCCTGCCGTTCTACAGGCTCCACCCTTCCCTTGGCCCAGTGCCTTGCTCCTGTGTCCTCTTAAGTATCTGAGGAATAAAATGACTATGAGCTGAAGAATGCAAACTCATGAATCCAAACCAACAGGTTTTACTGTCTGCTAAGTAAAAGGATGTTTGCTATTTTCAATGGTCAATGTTAGGAGTTAAAACATTTATGGTGGTGACCAAAGTGAGACAGTCTCATAAAAAAGGAGTAGGTCTCCACAGAAAGATGGATGCAATCATGCACCACAAGGAAAGCACTGTGTATAAATGCTGCAACTGTGCAAACATGTTTTTCAGAATCTCATATCAGACCAACAAGCCATAACTCATGCGTGGAAGAACACCAATTTTCCTGCTCCTCACTCAGAGCCTCATCTTAAAAGCCCTCATGACATCAGGACTGACAATGCTCTGCACCACACGAGCTCCTACATCCTACAGTCTGCTGGGTGCGAGAGCGCATGCCCAATACAGCCGACAGCATCCTCATGCCAACTTGAAGCGCTGGCGTTGGCTGCGTGAAGCTACTCTGGCAAGGCTGTCCCTGCACCTGGGGAGACCTGGGCCCTGGGTGACTGCTGGTGCTGTGCTGGGCCCCGGAGGCTCTGCTACAGTGCCTACAGTGGTGGCTCTCCTGGTACTTCATGCCAGCCCCAGAAACTAACATCATGCTCATGGCACTAGAAGAGAGTTTCTTTTGCTGGTACGATACTCCTTGTTTTTAAGTGTAAAAGTGCAATATACCCAACACATGTCCTATAAAATAAAGCTGCTTGGATATTTCTCAAGCCTGGGGGCAAGAGTCTTCTCCGAGCATGAGATTTCATGGAAGCTTAACAACAGGTTCAACAGGTTCTCATTCCTGTTTAAAATTCTATAGGCACGGTTCTGTTTCTTGGGACTGAGATTCTTCCAGTTAACTGAGAGGCCCCTGAAATGGGGATTCCACAGTGAGGGGCCTCAGAGGTATGCGGGAAGAGGGCACATTTGTGAGGTCTAAAATGGGATCCCAATTAGTGGTGGTCATAAATAACCAAGGTTAAAATATTCCACTGAGCTTCGCTAGATAGAGCCTTCTTTTTAGAAAAAGCAGTTTAGTTGATTTTCAAGCAAAATTGGTGATTATTAAATTTTGTCTTAACAAAATTCAAATAATTAAAAAAATATATTTTCTTCATAGCCAGGGCCTAATGCTCATTCTACTGACTTATGTCCTCATCTAGCTCATTCTTTAGGGTTATAGAAGGGAAGGTGGAAAGAGGTTTGAATTCAAACCTCTTTTTGAGGTTTCCAAAGGCAAGGGGAATAATACCACCAAAATTCTAATTTGTTGATCTGTTGACTGAAGTTTTAAACTGAAGTACAAGGGCTGGGGATATAGCTCGGTGGAATAAGCACCTGCCTGGCAAGCATAAGGTCCCGAGTTGGATTCCTGGTACCAAATAAATAAAAATAAATAAATAAATAGAAGTACAAATTTGGATATTCGGGATCACAGTGAAAGTTATCTGAGATGGTGATCCAGGCTTAAACACTCCCAAAAGATTTGGTCCTCTTTTCTGCACATTTTTAAAAGTTTTTAAAGACTTTTAAAGAGCCACATTGATATCTGCGAAGTTTGAGGGCAGTTTTATACTAAAACATAGATTTTGTAATTTTATACTAAAATTGGACTATAATTTTTTCATAAAATATCACACTATTTTAAAAATGAAAACAGCACAGATTCTCTAGATTCTCTGCAGGCTGTGATTGGAGCCAGCTGTTAGTCAACCATGAAATGTCTGATGGCCACCTTGAAATTATCACGTGAAGGACACAGGCTGATGTCCCTGAAGCTCTTAGAATTACTTCCAAGGGGAACTTACGGGTGCCTCTGCCTCCCCACCTGCCCGGCAGGATGATTCTAAGTGAGAGGAGGTCAAACATGGGGGCCTAGTTGCCTCTTCATGACTCAGAAACCCAGTAGTCTTACTGAGACCCAACCACAGACTCTGGTGCTCTCCACTGCCAGGGTCTTCTCCGTTTTCACAGGACATTCTCAGGAGCTAGGCTTCACACTTTCCTTTCTGCAGCTTTAAACAAAATATCTTTGTGATTGTTCATGATGAAGCCAAGTGTGGAGAAGCAGGTGTCACACCGAGAAGACAAAACATGCCTGACACCCCTGTCCTCTGTGGGCATTCCTTCCACTTGGAAAGCTCCATGGTGGGGGGATGATGTTATACCTAAAGAAGCACCAGGGACCATCCACTGGGCACCCAACTACAGGGGCCTCTCCATCCCCCCTATGTCCCCCTCTGCCAAACCTTCTCACACGTGGAACCTAAGTTCTCATTCTGAGCCAAGTATGGAAATCCTTCTGTGGTAGGCACCCATGAATAATATAATCACTTTCCACTGATCCAGTGTGTAACTACATGAAAAGTGCTTTAAATATCTCATTGCATCTTCACGCCACCAAAATGAACATTAAAAACTATTACAAAGTCCTCTAGCACAAATGGCTCTAGGTGGTTCTGTAGGCATGAAGTTAAGCATCACGGACCTCATGCCACAGATGAGGGTGCTGACCTCTGCAGCGCTTAGTGACCACAGTAGTGACAGCTGGGTCTCAGAGAGGTGCTTGTGTAGCCACGTTCTTATAGCATTATTCTCAACAGCCAAACTGTGCAAGCAGCTGACAGACTCACAGCTGGGTGAAGGGTTCAACAAATGCCAGTGCATACATTTAAGGAGTATTACTCAGCCAGACAAAGACATGAACTTTTGCTATATTTGACAATACACAGGAAAAACAACATCACCATGCTAAGTGTGATAAAAGTCGTAAAAAGGCAAATACTGCCTGGCTCTCCTTACATGGGATTCTTAGAGCAGTCAATTTCACAGTAAGTGAGAAAACAGAATGGTGGTTCCAGGGGCCAGGGGAGGGCAGGAAGAGCACTGACACTTAATACGGGCTGCAGAGTTTCCATTTTACAAAGGGGAAAAGGTTCTGGAGATGGACGGTAGTGACAACTGACATTATGAATGCATTTAATATTGGTCAATTATTTGTTGAAAATGGTTAAGATGATGAGTGTCACATGTATTTCCTTATGATGTAAAACAACTGGAAAAGAAATCCTACAGGGCCAGTATTGAGAGATGAGGGAGACACAGTGGCTAATTGGTGGATTCTGTGCCTGTGGTGCTCAGGAAAGGCCACACGGTCCCTGGGAGTTGTCCCGGTCGCTGGATCCCTGGTGGCCACTCCGTTGGCAAAGATGACCAACTCCTAACAGCCACCCAGGTGGCTCCAGGGCTGTCTGCCGTCTTCAGCGTCAGTGGAGAACTGTGGAAAGAGCTAAGTCCTGTCTGTCCTAAAACACAGCACCAGTTACCTCGGGGAGACAGGGCCTGGAAATCCGTGTTGGGGGGCAGCACTGGCCATGCCTCTATTTCACATGAAAAGCCAGCTTTACTCATAAAAACTGCTGCTCTCAGGCCTTGGCTACAGAGGCTGAGGAGATGCTGGACATGGCTGAGGAAGGGTGAAGTGAGAGAAAGAAGACTGAAACAAAATTCTCACCACATTCTTCTGGTGACAGATTTGGAATGTGAGCTAAGCACACACCAGCCCAGCCAAAGTCTGACAAAAACAATGAAATCTACAGATGCCTCGGGCATCTTTCTGAGCCCAACCTGGCCTCTCCCCACTGGCTCCCAATAGCAGCTCAGTTTTGTTTTTTTTTTTTAATTGATGCGAGGGTGTGGATAATCCTTGCAAGCCAATATGTCATTTTGTTTAGCTTTAGAAATATTTGATCACGATAACTGGGCCAAGAAAAGAAAAAGTTTTCTGTAGCAGGAATACTTCATCTCTGCAGTAACTAGTCTGAGCAAGTACAGGAGGCCCACACGGAGCGAGGGGCCAGCCCAAAGCTCCGCTCCTAGGCTCAACCTTGACCCTCTGGCAAATACCCAGAAGACAGCCATTTTCTTCTCCTGCCTGGAAAATTTAAAACAAAGTATACACCATGACAATGTTTTCCACTATTATCTTTTTCTTTCTTTCTTTCTTTCTTTCTTTCTTTCTTTCTTTCTTTCTTTCTTTCTTTCTTTCTTTCTCTCTCTCTCTCTCTCTCTCTCTCTCTCTCTCTCTCTTTCTTTCCTCCTCCTGTCCGTTCTTCCTTCCTTCCTTCCTTCCTTCCTTCCTTCCTTCCTTCCTTCCTTCCTTTCTTCCTTCCTTGTGCTTGTGCTTGTGCTTGTGCTTGTGCTTGCCTGGGAAGTGCTTATTACACTGAGCCATCTCCCCAGCCCCTCGGCTTCCCTCTTTCTTCTCCTTCTCTCCAGGCAGGATGAACACTGGATCTTGCACATGCTAAGCAAACACTACCAATGGGCTACACTCTAATGTGAGAAATTTTGTGTTTTGGGCTGTAATCCAATAATCTTTTACTTATGCAAGTCTTAGTTTCATTTCCAATTTTTTTTGTAGTCTTCTAGGCAGAAGCAAAGGAAAACTTGTCAGTATCAGATAGAGGTGATGGGGCAGCTCAGCAAGTGAATGTGCTGTAGGCGAAGTGAGGGAAAGCTGTCCAAGGGTAGAGTAAGCAAGGCGATCCCTAATGAGAGCCCTCTGGGGGTTGGTTAGCCATTCTGAAAATGCAGCTCTAGTGGAAGAGGAGGAGGTAGGACTCGAGTAATCATGTACCTTGTAAGTATTTTATAATACTTATAAAATACACCATACAGGTTGAATAAAACTTTTATAAGATCACTTAACAAATATGTACTCAGAGGGGCCAAGGGGTATACTGCTCTGTGGTATAGTGCTAGCATGTATCAGGCCCTGGGTTCCATCCCAAGAACCTAAAAGGAATTTTTCTGAATTTTGGACGCTAGTTATATACGTGCCCAACTAGGAATCAGAAAAGAGCAGTTAAGGGGCTGGGCAGATGGCTCAGTGGAATAAGTGCTTCCTTGGCAAGCACAAGGGCCTGAGTTCAATCCCTGGTTCTGCCAAAAAAAAAAAAAAAAAAAAAAAGAAGAGCAGTTAAATTTACTTAGAGTCTTGTAGAAGAATTAAATGCAGGGCTGGAATCTCCCATAAGGTCTTTGTTGAGGATTCTCCTGTGATTCTCAACTGCAACCAACTGGTAAACTCTCCCAAGGAGCAGAGCAGCCTGAACTGGCCCTGACCCCACCACACCCAGCCAGATGGCTGCAGAATCCCTGGGTGGGATCCTGGCCCTGGAACTTCTGGAAGCTTCCAGGTGAGTCAGTGTACAGCCCTGGAGTTAACCCTCCACTTTCAGCAGGGGACGCATGGATTGCTAAGGTGACCAAAGCACACATGGAAATCTAAGAATCCAGTTTTTGTTTTCTGACCTTAGCACCATTCGAGTGAAAAGTGTCACATGGTGATGCACATTAAACAAATATTGTGAGAGAAAAAGCAATTAAAACTTCATCAGTCCCAGAGAAGGATCCCTACACAAAAATTAAGTAATGGAATTATGATAAAAATACAATTGAACCAATGGCAGTGAAGCAGGAAGAGAAGTGGCTGGGAGAGGCCATCCTGACCCCTTCATGGTACCCACTGTGCCCCCTCCAGGGCTCCATGCTAGGGGACCTCTGCTGTACTTCACAGCAGGCTCTGACCCATGCAACGGTCAGTGCGCATGACTGAAGTCCCAGCTGAATTTTAGCACACAGCCAAGCAGTGTACCGCTAAATACCAGGCTTCAGAGAGCCGCACACAGAGACTCCTGATGTCTGTGGTGCTCTTTCTGTAAAATCATTTTTCCTGGCTCTCCTACTCCTAGTTATTAGTACATATTGCTCCTGTGCTAACTCGAAAGGTTTGCATTTTGTTGTGGTTTTTGTCCTCTGTGTCTCAGAAACATGTTATGACAATTCTGCAAGCTTTTCATCCAGGGAACACAGCTAACAACAGCAGCTCACATAAGTTCCATCAGCAATGGCAGAAAAAGACATCGCCTGCCTCTGAGTTCCATTTGTTTAGCTTGCTTTGCTTTCCACAGCTCCACATGCCAGTGCACATGACAGATTTGCCAAACATCCAAACTGGAGCTGAAAGCAATTTTATCAATAAAATGTCCTATTATTCACACATGATGAGGTGTAGGGAGCACATGATGAGGTGTAGGAGTGTAAGCCCTCGTAGGGAGAACAGCGCGTATGCCATCCCAGAGTGTCTTTCTGAAAGTGGAAGTGTGCAAGCTGAGCTCTGAGCTTCTCTCACTCCTGCACTGAGCCACCTCTGATCCTAGTGTGAGGAGAGGCGTCAGCGTGAGGCAGGATCTGCAGGTATATAGCAAGGTTCTTGTCACAGGCCCACTACAAGATCATACTTGGACGTTGAGCTCTGATGCAGGGCCAGCTGACAGGTGGCAGACCACAAAGGATGCTTAGTGGAAAGGGCAGCCCAGAGATAAAGAGCTGGGACTCTTGAGACAAACATGAGCGCAGCCCTCACTGCAGGGCTTGCTAGCTATGGGGCTGGGGCCTGTGTTCCCACCGAGGCTGCTCTGCTAAGGACTGAAGACACCCACATCTGCCACTGAGCACTTGGCACAGCGCAGACTTCGGAAGACATGGCTATTGGGTGTCACTCTCACCTGCTGCTCTCGCATAGTCCTGTGACCTTCCCTGTCACTCTCTCTCCTGGGCACACGAAGACACAGAAGCCTTTCTAATGGACTTCTGCACATCCAGACACCTGCGCTCACCGTCTAGCTGGCTGTCACCGAGTCCCCTGCTCCCCTCCATTCCCTTTTCACTAGCTTGCTGCTTGCTACAATTGAATCCAACTTAGCCAAATTTAGAGATGGCATTTGGTATCTCGGGTGGCTTTGGTAGGGTTTTTTTTGTTTTGTTTTGTTTTTAGTTTTTTCCAAACCCTCCTATCTGGTTATATTGCAGGCTTTTTTGATTCACCAATTTATGGATTTATTAACAATTTCAAAGTGCTACAATAGAAATGCTGCCCATGCTAACACGATTTGGATTGTTCTGCAACAACACAAGACCCAGGGTATCAGTCCTGGTGGCTGTGAGTGCACTGCACATGGCACAGCAGCATCCAATACCTGCTCCACTGGCACATTTCACTTTTCCTGGCTGGGGCAGCCTGGCCACCAGCCCCAAGGTCTAGAAGGATTACGCTCTTCTTCTGAAAGAAGGGCTGGGTAGGTACAGTCTTCACCAGCAGGATGATTTATGGAAGGAAGAAAATGTGAATGTGTCCATGCGCGAGTGTAAGCGCTCATGGGGTTGGGCCTCCTCGGTGCACTCTGTGAATTGTGTAACTACAAAGCGCAGATGCCCAGTGTCTGCAACACACACTTGAAAGATGCAAGATCATCTGAGAAGATGATGAAACCGAATGCCTAAAGAGCACAGAGAGATGGCCAGTCCTCTAACACCCTTCAGTTCCCTCAAGGACGGGCTTCTTAGCTTGAGGTTATGGGAAGCTGTGAGCGCTCGTTTCCTCCTCAGGTTTCTATTGTTTCAGAGGCAAACAAAAGGTGGTTCCAGGCTGGACACTCACGGTACTCACGGTGATGTGCATGTTTTGTCCCTGAGGAGGTTGACCGGGGAGGGGAGGAGACCCACAGATCCTGCCCTCCTCTGTCCTCCTTGAATTCAACATAGAAACAAATGAAACTAAATAGTAAAGAAGAAAAAGGGGGGAGGGGAAAGAAGGAGATGAGTTATTGATTTTGTTTTCTAAAGCACTAAGGACTAAATCCTTGTATTCCTGACAGAGTGCTGCCGGGCATGGTATGACGGAGAATAGGTGCTCGCACGCAGCTAATGGGCAACAGCATCCCACATGCAGACGCTCGAGGTAAAGCCTAAAACACAGCAAGAGAAAACTCGTGCTCTAATTCACAGCCAGAAAGCTTGACTGGATGTTGAGTGAACAGAGCCAACAACTGGGTTTGCACAGAGGTGATGAAATGACGCAGTATGGAGAAGGCTTCTGCCTCAAAGCTGTCACGACGTCTGATTCAATAGAAGCAAAGGAGACACCCAGGCCTGTTCAGACCACGTATGGCACAAAACCTACTTTGAGGGAAACATTTGTGGGGACCCAAGGCCTATGTTTTTAAATGACCTGTTATTTTTGGAGTTTTATTCAGTATAAAAACAAGACTGTGGATAGTCGTCATACATAAAACCATGAAGTGATTTGCAAATGAGACCCTGTGTAACAGGCCCTAGGTACCGTCTTTTAAGCCCCGATTTATGTTTGCCACTTATTGATTCATGTGATAAAAGTATTACTAAAGAGTAGCAGAGGGCTCACAACAACATATTTTAGCCTTGTTCCAAAATTGCCTCGTTGACAGCTATTAGTTTCTTCCATAGGTTCTTTATGTGAGCAAATAGAGACAGGTATTTATTTTATCTTTTAATTCTACTTTCTTTTTAATGTATAAAGTACATGTGGGAAATCTTTCCAAATTAGCATAGAGAGCTCTTCATTTTCATAGCTACGTGTTTCACTCTCTACACTATATGCTTGGCTTAAATCACCCCGCGCCGTGAATGTTAATGATGCAGTGTCTAATATTTCAAATGAAGCTGCAGTGTAAACCCTGAACATGAGCATATGTGAAAGAATTCTCCTGGAAGAAGCCACACTGCTCCTCAGAGCGGGAGCCTCCCACTCTACATTCTTATCAGTCCTCTTTTCCAACTGCTTAGTTGCACTGTCTCAGCTGCCATGATACACGCAATTGATTCAAAGTTGACCTTTTATGGTTTGCCTTTGGAGCAGAGCTAGAAATCATAAGGCACCAAATCTGACAACGCAAGCGAGGACACAGTAATGTTGTGGAGCTTGCCTTTCCATTTGACGACATGCGGTAACTGCATTCACCACATTTTTTATCACATCTCATAAAGCTCCACCTGATATAGGAAAGAGGACTTCCAAAACTGCTTCAAGAAGTGGTGAGAGCAATGTGACAAATGGGATCAAAGTGAGGGCGAACGTGTATTCTGGGAGAGATTAATGGCCATGCGCTTCTTACTATAATACATTTTTATAATATGTAAACATTCACCATAGTTCTCCATCATCCTTTGTAGGAGCCCCTGTCTATGATATGAGTGAGGTGTTTTACTAGTGCAAAAGTAGTTTGTTTTGTTTTTTTTAAATAGCAGATTTTTATGATTTTTTTTTTCTTTTTTTGACTTCTGGATTCTAACCAAGTTGGACAGGTCTGCCAAATCCATGTCATGAAGGGTATTTCTACATTGTATTCTGGTACTTTTTTATTTCGAAAAAAATTAAATCTGTACAGAGAATAGATAACAAAACCATGAGCCTCCATCTACCCAACCATTCAATCGTTCTCAAGGTTGGGTTATATCTGCTTGTCCTTAAAACTCTTTTTCTGCAAACTTTGAAAGCAAACCTAATACTGAGTCATTTTAATCCCTACATATTTCAACAAATATTAAAAATTAGGGTTATTTCCTAATATTGTTGTAACAACTTTAATGATACTATTTATTTTTATTTTTATTTTTTTGCGGTATCAGGGATTGAACTCAGGACCCTGTGCTTACCAGGAAAGCATTTATTCTCCTGAGCTATCTCCCCAGGCCCCTCAATGATACTATCTGCATCAAACACTTGGCCTTCATTCAGTTCTCTGTGTTTGTTTTTTCAGGTAATAATAAGCTATACATCTGTCACACTACGTGCCCTGGGGGAACACCGCCTCTCTGTCTTCATCACTGAGCAGACAGGAAAGGCGCCCCCTGCAGCTGGGATGCTACCTGGTACGACTCACACATTAGCTCTCATAGGAACAGGCTGTATGTCACGATTACAGTTCCACCCCTTGTTTAGGACAGAAGTACTTGAAATTTTATAATATCATGGAATATTTTGGAGAGGAATAGGGAACAAAGCAATGCAATGCCAGTGGGTATGGTGGCACATGCCTGTAATCCTAACTACTGGAAAGCTGTGAAGTAGGAGCACTGCTTGTTTACTATTAGACTTGGGTAAAGGCTGGACTTTTGTTTTTGGGTACTTTGCAGATGAGACAAAAGCATGTGATGAGACACAGGCATGTGTGTCATATCCTAGAAGCAAAGTAACCCCTTGGAGAACTTTTAGTCTCAATCAGGGTGAATTTATGCAGGGTGACAAGAGCCAGATAATTCCTTAGGACCCCCACATTTGGGACAACTTAGATGTTCAAGATTATATATGGATATTATGCAAAAAGGGAGGATCTCTCATTCCACAGACTCTAAGCCCCAGGAGACATGAAATCGCCTAGACAGGGAAATGTGGTATGGAATGGTGTGAAATCTGTCAACAGCATGTCAGCGAGTTTTTCTCCAGAAATACTCAATTGGCCCCAGGAAGGTGGCCCAGATGTGAGGAGGACTCACGATTCTTGCTCAATTCTCAGCCCTTCTTCCCATGACGGATAAGGAAGGCCAGGTGGGTGGCAGATGGCATGTGTGTGCCAACCTGGTGTGAGGTTGTCTGGGCAGCGACAGGTCCTCAATACCAAAAGCAATGTGAGTGCTGTACCAGGTTATGCTCAGGGAAAGTATCTTAGGAGTTTTTGCTCTCCTTTTACCCCTCTTCCAGCTCCTCCTGCCTGTCATGACATCAGGTGACAGAATGGGTTCAATCCCAGCTGAATCAGCTGCACCCTAATTAATGAGCCCCCTAATGCATGTCTCCAGGGAAGCAGCCCTGTTGCCCTGCAGGTGCTCTGCCCAAGTAACTGCAGTTCAACAAATAAACTGTGGGCCACCAAACAGCTCTGGAGATTTGGGTCCCATAAAAATAAGAAGAGGGCATCTTGAGTTTTCTTGGATTTTAAGCATGATTTTCCTGGTGATGTGTTATGTGCTTAAGAAAAAAAATCTTATAAAAGAAGACACTTTTCAAAATACCCTTAGCTCTTTGGGAAGTGCGCCTTTTCTAAACACAAACACCCTGATGGGACAAGCTGGATGAAGGCCACTGGGTGCCCCAGGGCAGATGGGCCAGTGTGTGGTGGGAAGGTGGTAGGACTGGGCCACGATGCTACAGTTGGAGGGATGAGGGCCAGCACCAGGCAGGCCATCTGTGTGGCCCATCAGGATCACAGGGAGGGAGCTACAGCCCCTACCTGTGGGGGTACAAGTACACGGGCTGAATGGGCCCAAAAGACCAGACAAGTAAATCTAATGACCGTTCAGTATCCTCTGAGATGAAGATGATAAGAGTCAGTGTACTTCAATTAATTTAGATTTTCTTCTAGATGAATAAATATGCAAATATTCATCTGTAATGTGAATTTCAATCCAAACAGTATTTTCTTTTGAGTAATTTTAAAGGACCTGCCTAAGGGACTAAAAGCCATGAGCTCCAAAGCTACTCAGCAGCAGTAAGAGACTTTCCTTCTGCTCTTGTGGGACGTGTGAGGTGCTGGTGGCAGAGGTGATGCTGATGAGGATGGGTGTCCCCGCTGCCCCCCCAAGCCCTGTGCTTGCACCGCCCTGCACTGGGATGGCTGTCCAAGCACCAGGGACTTTCTCTTGCTATAACCAATATCAACTTAAAACATTTTAAAACTGTATTTTAAAAATTAAGCACTGATAAATTATTTACTGAAATTCCATGTAAATCATAAAGTCAAATGAAGTCCTTTTAACACTAAAGTTATAAAAAACTTGCAATGACATTTTAGTTAGAAAAGTCCTTGCAGTTCATGGCTAAGAAAGAAACTCCTCTTTGACCTCAAAAGCATCCTTCTTCTTTCCCCTCTTCCTCTTTGTCCATCTCCCCTTTCTCCTCCTCTTTCCTCTTCCTCTTCCTCCCCTCCTTCTTCTAATAAACATGACCACGCAGGTAAGCGTGCTTGTGGTGTGCTGTGGGCGCCAGCCCCTTTGACTGCAGTCAGCAAACCTGTGTGCTATGTACAGCTCTCATTTTCATTTTCCAGATGAGGAAAGTACAGCAGTAATATAGCTTTTTGTCCATAGAGCTAATACAACACCTAGAAATGTTGTAACTGGAAACACCCCACTGGCTTTAGGGACCACAAGGAAATCTGACAGTCAGCTATCAGGTTAGCAAACTTGTATTTAAGAAACAGACCTGGCAGCCCAGTATTTCAGGAGAATGTGGCAAGAGAATCTCAAGTTAGAGGACAGACTGAGCCATTTAGTGAAACCCTGTCTGAAATAAAATAAAAAGGATTGGAGATATAGCTCAGAGGAAGTATGCTTGCCTAACATGCACAAGGTTCAAGACAAAACACAAAGTTGTCATCCTACAATCTAAGGATTGATCTTATTTGTTTTAGCACAAATTCAACAACTTTTTAGACCTTTAAACTAGCTTAATTCTCCTAGGTAGTTCTTAAAATCCAAAGGTGTATTATCTATCCTACTTTCTCCAACTCACAAAACACATTCAACACAAAGCTGGATTAAAGGTCAATTTTAATGGCAGTATCCTGTGTGGGGTTTTTTGGCAGAACTAGGGATTGAACTCAGGCCCTTGTGCTTGCCAGGGAAGCGCTTATTCCACTAAGCCATCTCCCAGGACCCTATCCTGTGTGTTTAATTACTCATTTTTTCCCCCGTAGTTAGTACAGGGTCTACAGGGTCTCACTATATAGATTGGACTCATAGTGATCCTCCTGTTTTCAGCCTTCCAAGTGCTGGGATTACAGCTGTGTGCCACCATGCCCAGTCTCAATCACGGTCTTAGCGTGGCCCATAGGTGGGGCCTGCAGGGCAAGCTGGGAATCAAACCTTGGCCCACTGTGTCTGCCTAAGCAGGTGCTTTAGTCCTCTGAGCTATCAGGCCAGCCCAATTATTAAAAATTAATAATATTTTAAACACTAAAACTGGCTATTCCTTGTTTGTCATTTACATTTATAAAAATGAAACTGTCTAAAACAAAAACACTTATTTGCCTTCTGGTGCAGGTTTGAATGCCTCGAAAGTATTATGAAACAAGTTATCAGTAAGGACTTCAGCAGTCAAGGACATCAAACAGGGTTTCGGCTCTTTGTACTTCCCACTCTTTCAGCTCATTCAAGAGTGGGTGAGTGAGTGAGTGAGAGTGTGTGTGTGTGTGTGTGTGTGTGTGTGTGTGTGTATGTGTGTGTGTGTGTTCCCTTCACTGATTCTCATCCACAAATATTTAGCAAATACCTGGTATGTACAATGGTAATTGGGCAGTAGTAGTCAGCAGTCCCATACATCAGACATAGTAGTAAATGCATGTAATTGCAAAAATGTATTTTAAATCTTGTTTAGAGTTGTTGGAAGATACTTGGCTATTTGTAAAATCCTATTTTCCCAGTACTTGAGGGCTCACCATACTTTAAACTTCTACCCTGGCTTCCCCACATTCATCCTAGTTTAGTAAATTTAACACAAAATTGATGCTTTTCCTAAACAGTTTTCTATAATATCTTATAATGCCCACCTAAACGATCTGATTCTAAAGAAGGCCAATTGTAGTTATTCTTTAAATCTGTAGCAAATCAAGTTATTCCACTATCCAGGTAGCTGGTTTATAAATTTATTGCTTTGATAATATTCTATTTTTATCTTTAAGACAAAAATGTGTCAGCTGGTATAACATTGGATTTGGGCAAATGAATGTGCTAATTTTTCCAAAAATTGAATATTCAACAGATTTCAAATAAAATTTTCACATTGAAAATTTTATTTCCCATTAGGATTTACTAAGCTGTGCTTAGTTTGTGTAACATGGAAAGTGGTTTTAAACACACCAACCTACTAGAGTCTGAACTTACATGTCTCCAGAGCCCCATGTGTTAAACATTTGTTGCTGAGGACAGCATAATGGGAAGCACTGGAACCTACTAGAAGGTCTTGGGTTAATGAAGGGTGTGGCACTCCAGGCTCCTTTTACTCTTTCACTCCTTGCCAAGACACAATGCAATGGGCCAACTGACCAGGGACTGAACCGCTAAAACCAGGAACCAAAATAAACCTCTCTGCTCATAAAGTGATCATCTCAGTGTCTGCTACAGAGATTAAAAAGGAGACTGACACATATCCCAACTATTTCCCTTTTGCATAAGGATTACTTTAAGCTGAAGGCAATGGAGAACTAGCTGATGCTCGCAGTGTTCCTGGCCCTTGGCGCAGTCAGATGGTGCTAGGTCCTCTGAAGAGCCAGTGCTGAAGACAAGACACCTCACAGCTGTGGAAGAGATAGATGCCTCTACTGTGGGCCAGACCTAAAGACAAAAGATAAAACAAATATCCCCATATACTTCCTAAGGATAAATTTATCACCTTGAGAAGGCCAGGAAGAACCACTCATCTAACAACCTACAGGAAAAGGCCCTGTTCTGTATTCCTGTCTGCTTGCTAGGCGACTTGCTTCCCCATTCAATCCTGATTTCATCAATTTTACTTGAACAATTATACTCACAATCCGACTGGTTGACCATACCTTTGTTCTACCTCATGTGCACCTTGAGATTTCCCATTTTTTCCATCTTGGACCCATCTTATATGAATTTGCTCTATAAAAATCCCTAGCAAAGGCAGGGTCCTTGGCAACCCACTTCAGACCCCTTCTGTCCCTCTCCTGGACAGAAGTGTCCTCTCCCCAGTGACTATATTCTGCTCTTAATCACCACTGTTCCTAAAAATCATTGTTTAACTTTAGAGAATACAAACTTGTACCAGATACCTGGCAGGTTGTTAGTTTCTTTTCCCTATATCACTATCAAAAGAAAATTTATTTTTTCATTAATTTCTCCCATGTACTTCCAAATCACTTACAATTTATTGCTCCTGAAGTCCAAACCCTCTTTCCTTTATTAAGTAGGGAATATAAACTCTCGAGTTGTATGGTTTGTATCCAGTTGTCCCCCAAAGCCTCATGTAGTCCCTGGGGTAGGTTTCTAGAGTTTCTGATTAATTCATGATCTAATGCTGGAATTATGAGTGTAAGTGTTGCTGGGATTATGGATGTGAGTGCTACATTCACCTTGGGACAGAGAGCCCCAATTCAATATAAGAAAGGAAGAGACACTTGCTGCCGCTGCTGCCACCACCACTGCTCTTCTTTGCTCTTGTTGTTTTGCTGTTTTCTGCCACCACGAACTGCTACCCTCTGCCATGTGCCACCGTGCAGTGGAGCCAGCCAAGTATTGACTATAACCTCCACAAACCGAGAGCTAAATAAATCTCTACTTCCTTAATTTTGGGCATCTGGTATTTTGCTCCAGCAATGAGAGAAAAGTAACCAAGACACAAGTGTAACCACTTCTAGGAATGTCACTGCTCTCTGTAAATCTTGATGTATGTAAAACACCAATAAAATCTGCGTTCCTTTCCTTGTTCATAAGACTTCTGTCAGTTCATTTTTGGCAAGCTCCCATGCACTTAGCCTAAGAGGGTAAAGAGTTTCTCCTTACTGACAAGTCACGTAGGTTTCAAGTCTTAGGCTTCATTTTAAAATTCCACTCCTATATAAAGCAATTCTTTTACCTAATCCTAAAATGATGGATTACAGAGTACACCCAAGCAAGGCTGCTTTTCTGCCTGGGGCCAGAGCAACACAGAGGCCACACATATCCTTGAGAGCGAATATGCTCTCAAGTGTCAGCGTCCTTAATAGGTGTGTACTGGGGAGTGCCGAGGGTATTCTCCATCACGTTCTGGCTATTTCAACCTAAGTCAATAGACAGTGAGAACATTCGTATTAAGAAATGCTGTCTCGTTTGGAAAGCGACCATAAGGTATGCAAGTCATTTTCAGAGATGCTATGAAGGGATCCAACTGGCATGGGGGGGGGGAGAGGAAGCATGAGTTTTCTGTGAACTGGCCAAAGCACACAGTTTATCACTGATGTGCTCCATATTTTCAACACGGATTAGGTTTTTCTCAGATTAGTTTCTGTGTGGCTCTCCAAAGAACGAGGGAATTGTCAAAGTGGGCCCATGCAGATCAAATTTGCCAAGGGGGGGCTATCTGATTTAGAAAGCGCTGCTTGTCAGGATACTCCACAGTCTGGACAAGATGTTAAGAGGTCTTCAAGTCCTTAAACACTGGCTCTTATTATCAGAGGCCATATAAAAATGTCCTGCTAACCCCATACCAGTGATAAAACAGCCACAGATGCACTACTGTGGGACAGCACATGTTGAGACATCAGCTGGCTTAGGCAAGATGGGAGGGGAATGTTCTCTAGGGGAGAGGGCCTAATCTGAGCCTCTTCAGGGTGGAGAACATTTAATACACTTGGGTGTTCTGAAAGCTCCATAAGGAGCCGAAAACCCAACAGCTGCACACAGTTCAGATAAAGAACCAAAGCTTCAACTCATAATTCTTGGGGAGGGGGATTTAGTATATAATGTGTCACATTCAAGTCTTACTTCACATCAAAAAGCTGCAGAAAGGAAAACACTTTTTTTTTTTTTCTGAGTGCAGCTAACTGCTTGAGGCTCCCGGACAAAATAAGTCTCTGCAGAAGACAAGAGTCTCATACCCAAAAGCCTCAGGCATGATTTGCTGCACAAAGCAAGTCAAAGCAGGGTCAAAGCCAGGCCCTCCTAAGCTCTGCTTCTCACACAGATGCAACTCCAGGCCCTGCAGGACTCTCTCAGCCAAAAGTCCAAATGCCCTCAGGCAACTGATGTCCCACAGTCTGGACACAAAGGCCAGGCACACAGCCAGCACTGAGGGAGCTTTTCACACTGGACTCTGCTCTAAGCCCTTGGCTTTTCCTTCTCTTCCAGCACCAACGAAACCTTTGGGAGGGACGGAATCTAGGATCTCAGGCAAGCTGGCTTCTACCCACTGGGCCATGCCCCCAGCCCACAAGCGAGTTCTTTCAATACTTTAGCACAGAAGACAAGGAAGGTCACCAGGGCTTCCAACCCAACCCAAGGATGTGCGATGGGGAATCTTATGCTAAAAATGGCAACTCAATATCTATACAGCTTTGTTCCTGCCTCAGTGGCGCAGAAGGACAAGAGTCACATGGCTTCTAGGAAAGGCCATCGAACAGAGGATGAATGGTGGTCAGGATCCCCAGGCTGGGGAACTCTTAAAATTAGCAATCTTCCAGGAATTTTTCTAGAGGCTGACATAAGACACTACACATACAGTTTTTTTGGTCATGCATGTTTATAATCTGTTACGTATTTTGTTAGCTTAAGAATACATGTTTTAGGAGATTTTCAACACCAGAAAAAAAATGTTTCAAATGGCTCTTGAGTCACGCTTGATGGCTGTGTGAGAAAAAGGAGGGAGGGGAGGCACAGCACTGTGTGTAATTTGTTGGGCTGTCAAACTTTAATGAGTCTGTCTGCCAAAATGATTTTGTTCAGTTAAAACTAAAACTAACCAGATGTATGACAAATATTTACAGTCAGGGTCAAGAGTGTTTACTCTTAGGCAGTTTAGCTTTTACAGCTGAAGAGCTCTGACCAAAGACGAACGGACAGCAGCCTGGGCTGGTATTTACACTCCTTAGAAAGCCACAAACCTGCAGCCTCTGAACCCAGATCCCACCCTTCAGCTTCCGAGGAATCAGTCAGAAATATTGAAGGTGACGTTTGTCTTCCTGTGGCAATATCTATTTTTAAAGACTAGCACACACAAACACACACAATATGATATGGTTTCCTTTAGAAGTTCAAACTGCCAAATAATGACCACATTTCTAATTTTAAATTTGAGTTAACAAACACCAAATCAGAAGCTGAGGTTTGATTTTAATTTTTGCTCACTTAAAATTAAACTAGAAAGTCATGTATTAATTTTCTTATCACTAGGGGCAAACTATATTTTTTTAATTAAGTACTTTTTAAAAATGAAATATAAGAGGATTTTTGGTTACCATTTATCCATAGGGATATATATATATATATATATATATATATAAAATCCTTGCATATGTGATATATACATGATATATGATATGTATACACATATCATATATATATATATATATATATATATATATATATATATCACATGTATAACAGAATAGTTTCCTAGTTCACTTTAACCAATAACACAAAGAAAAAGGTTGTCTGAATTCCATGTTTCAGAATATAATTTCTCAAAGATCATTTTTAGTATTAGCAACATTATAAAAGTGCAGATATAAAGGGAAGATTAGACATATCTGCACTTTAAAAATGATCAGAACACCCATAAAAATCAGTAGAACTTACAGATCTCCATGGTCATGATGGTAAGTCTTGACTGAAGATGATAAAGAAGCAAGAGCAAAAGAAAAGACAATGTGAGAAGGCAGAAGAAAAAAAAGAAAATAGGGAAAGTGCAGGAGGGGAAAAGAGAAAGGAAGAGGAAAAGAAGGGAAGAAAAAGATGAAAGGAAAGGGGAAAAGGAGGAGAAAGGGGAAGATGGAAACAGGAAAGAGGACGGAAGCAAGAGGAAGACTCCTTATATCATGCCTAAATATTCACCCACCCTCTGACACACCAAATAAGGACAGATGGCAACTCGGATAGTCAACTGGGTTGGTTATTTTAAAAAGTCCATTCAGCTCAACAGCTGAGCTGAACTGTTTTTGATGCACTGTCACTAATCCATTTAAATCTATTTATTCATCATCTCTCGATGCAAGGGTTAAACATGGCAAGTGAGGAAATAGTTTTGCTTTTTTTTCCATGTATTTAATAACAAGATCACTGAACTCTCTCAAGAAACTGCTAAGTCTTATAGTTCTAAAAAAGAAATCCCTCTAGTCTATTTTGGTTTTAGTTGAAAAGAAATACAGAGGGGAATTATCTTACCTCCAGTGTTATTCTAAATGCAAAAACATGGGTACTTTCTGTTAACCTGTGCTCAGGACTAGCAGAGTACTGTGGGAACTAGACAGTAGGAGGGCTTGCCCACAGGGGAATCTCTGAACAAAGACATTGAACTCCCTGTGGATGGGAAACTGGGTGGGATGGGGCATTCTGGACTGAAAGAATATGGACAGAGAAGGGGGAAAGCAAAATGCACCCAGGAAGTGGCATCTGCCACTCAGGTGGTGCAAAGAGAACAGTTACTGGTAAAATAATATATACAAAGGCAACAGAGAAGAAAGGGTTACCAATGCACTGCACCAAGAAATAAGTTTCTTGTTACAAACTCTAAGGCCTAAAAATGAGATTCCATTTATTATGGCTTATATCAAATATGTCCCCACAAAGATTTCTGTATTCATAGTAGGATTATGAAAGGTGGTTAGTCTAGTGGGAGTGCTAATTTCATCACTGAATTATCCACTAATGGGTTACCCCTCCAAGAGTTCTACATGGATGTCACCTCAAATGGTTGGGACTAGGAGGAAGTTGGAATCCAAGGCCATAACCTGGAAAAGTGCATTTTTTCTTTGACTCTCTATCTTTCTGCTTCCTGGCCCTATGAGGTAAGCAGTTCTCCTCTGCCAGGAGGTTTCAGCTTTTGAGCCAACTGACTATGGACTGAAGAAGCCTCTGAAACCAAGAGCAAAAAGAAACACTTTTTCTGAAAGTTGTGTTTCTCCAATGTTTCATCTCAGCAATGAAAGGTGGTAACACACTGAGCTCACCAGAGTTCCAAAGGCTCTCCCAACAAGGTAAGGCTCTTGCATGTGCATTCAAGGATCTTAATCGCCTTCCAGCCTCACATTCCTACAGTGTCAAGAGCTCTCATTCTGTTGTGGGTTAATATTAATAATAAATGTTACAGGAGAAACTGTGTGCACCACACACACACACACACACACACACACACACACACACACACACACACACACACCAGAGACTAGAAAGCAGCAAGGAAGTTCAGATGCAGGAACTCACAAGGGCAGGGTGTACTCTCCCATCAGGCCACCTGATTCCACTAAAGGTTCTGAGCTTCAGAGGTTCACGGAAATACATAAAGTTGTTTTTAATTCTGATGATAGAACCCAGGGCATTGCACATGCTAGGGATGTACTCTAGCACTGAGCTATATTCCAGGCCAACCAATGCATTATACCATCAGTAACCATGGTAGGGACTCCACAATAGGTGGGACGAATGAATAAACCATGAGCATTTGCCATGGCATACTTCATAAAGACAACATCTTACACAAGGGCCATTGCCATGAAAGTGTGCTAATCCTTCTCACCACAGCCCTGGCTCCCCAAGGGCGTCTTCAGTTCACATCTCTACATTTTAAAAAGCTAAAAGTGAAAACAAACAAAAGACCATTTCCACTAATTTTTTACAGAACTCGGTGACCTTAAGCCCAAACACAAAATTAGGAAAGAACAACAAAGCTGCCAAAGCACATTCTGTGAGCAAATTAGAGGCTACAGCCTCTCCGTACACCACTCTGTCTCCAAGTTCAAAGCACTTTCCATCCACACTGCCCATTAAGCAATTGTGGGAAGGGTTCAACGCAAACATCACTAGCAATGGCAAGACTGTGAAGCACAGGGCTTTGAATGCATTATCCAGAATGAGCAAATGAACGTTGAATGTCTCTGGGGCCACAAAGGACCTACAAAACTGTATCATGTGTGTACATGTGTGTACATGTGTGTGTGTGTGTGTGTGTGTGCATGTGCACACTTTAACTGGAGATAAGTATATGTGGTTTGGCAGGAGAAAAAGGCATTTCCAAAATATTTCTTTCTGCTGTAATAAACTTGTATTTCTTCTCAAAATAATATTTTAATCAGGTGGGATAGCACATCCCTTTAATTGCAGCACTCTGTGAGGATGAGGCAGAAAGATCTCAAGTTTGGGCTGGGAATTTTATCCATTTAGGGAGAAATCCCTGGTCCTAGTATTGTAAAAACAAAACACAATGAAACAAAAGAAGGCCAGCCAGGTAGCTCAACAGACTAATGCGCCTGCTTAGGCAGAGTGCAGTGGCAGGGTTTGATCCCAGGAAAGCTGTGCTGGTCCCACCCCTGGGGCACTGAGATAGTGATTGAGATTGGGCATGGTGGGGCACACCTATAATCCCAGTGCTTGGGAGGCTGAACAGAGGAGAATCACTATAAGTCTCATCTACTTGTAATGACTGTAGTACTAAAATACATTAAAAACGAAAACAAAAAACTCCAAGGGCCGGGCAGATGGCTCAGGAGAAAAAGCACTTCCCTGGCAAGCACAAGGGCCTGAGTTCAGTCCCCAGTCCTGAAAAGAAATAAAAAAAAGACAAAACAAACCAAAAAATCTCCAAACACAATGTTTTAGATTTTTCCCAGTATCACAAATAACACAGAGAGGCCAACACATAAAGAGAACCAGAGAACACTCTGGTTCTTTCCTCATATAAGCACATACATAAAGTTCAAGTCCACTTTCTCTGGCCCTCGCTGTCTACCATTAAGGCAATCGTAATTGAACAAAAATGAGGTCAAGTTTAAAGTCCAATCCTTGTTTCATCACCACTTTCCTTTCCTTTCTTTTTCCCCTGTAGAGAGACTCTTGCTTTGTTGCCTACGCTGGCCTTGAACCTATCCTCCTCCCGCGTCAGCTTCTGGAGTAGCTGGGGTAACAGATGTGTATTACCATGTCTGACAGCATGGGCTGTACTTTCAAGTGTTCAGCAGCCCTATGTGACCAGGGGCTGGCTTACAGAACAGCACCCACAATTTCCTTGACACTAATATCTGGTCCCTTGGAAAGCACAGGCCAGGACCTGTGGCTGCCCTGACTTTGGTTCAGTGATGGACCGGATACTCCCAGAAAGAGCCACCTGGTACAGCTGGGCGAGGCCCTCCTTCACTTTACGTAAATTACCCGAAGATGGTGACTTCCTCAGTCCCAACCTCTTTAAGAACAGTGACGAAAACAATGCATCTACTCTTCTTTAAATGAGTGTTTAGAAAAAAGGACAGTTTCTACCCAGTTTGCAGGAGCTGTTCTAAACTTCCAAACCCTGGTTGTGGGTCTCGGTTTAAAAACATTTGCCTAACAAAATCAAAGGTGGTTATCTGAAACTCAACTCCCTATAGGAACCAGCTGGCTTCCTAGTCCCAAGCTACCTATGGGCCTTTCCTTTGTTTAACATTTTGAGTTCACTGCAGACATCAGCATCAGCTTTCATTTAGTCATGTTAGTGGGCAATGCTCTGTGCATAGAAATGAACTGAGAAAGCCCCTCCAATAAAATACCAAGGAACTCTGTTCTCCACCAATCTTAGCAGATCTTATTTACCAACTCATTAACACTTTCATCCAGAGCTACCAAATAAGTTGTAGTTTACTTTTAATGAAATAATTATCGGGCAAAGCACACATTTTGAAATGTTTATAGTCCTATGCACCAAGAATATGCTCTCAACTTGTGCAAAATATAAAAATAGTACTACAGACTGGGGAGGGAGAGTACCTGGGTTCAATCCCCAGTACCATACAAAAGAAAAAGGTACAACCTACAATGTAGGCAGGAAAATAGCTAATGTGCTAGTCCGAATGAAATTGGTTTCCACTGGTGATAGAGGTGAAGAGAAAAATCATTTTAAAAAGAAAAGCACAGACTCCAAAGTTTCAGTTATAAGATTCTCTAATTCTGTTAGTGATATATAGTAGTTCATCGAATGCTACTAAACTCTTTCTAAAACCCTCTTGAAATCTCAGGCAAACTATTTCAAGTTTGTTTTTTGTTGATTTTTTTTCTAGTACCAAGGATTTAATGCAGGAGACAGGGAGCTGTGTCCTCAGCCCTATTTTTCATTTTGAGACAAGCTCCTACCAAGTTGCCTAGTCTACCCCGGAGTTCCCAACTCTTCTGCCTCATCATCCCAAGTAGCATTTTTGATTTTTGCTAAGTCTCACACAGTTTGGAGAGAAAGCCTGAAGTCAATTCAGTGAGTCATGTCATCATATCCTGGTTGAAGAGGACCAAAGACAACCCTGACCTCAGCAGTGAATCAACATTTTATGGATAGTGCTTTGCGACAGCGGAGAGTGCATGGATTAAAACATACACACAGTAGTTGAGTTGTTCTTGGCTATATCAAAATATTTTTGAAAAGCTTATCCACATGGTAAATCTAAATTATAGGTGAACACAGAATTTCAGAAGATATCATACGAAAACACTCCGCTGAATAAGGATCTACTTTTGATTTAGGGCCTGTGGCACATTTTTTTTTAACCATTAGTGAGGTCTGATGGTCAGGTTAGAAACTGCACATCCACCAGATATAATGCTTTGATATAATAGATAAACTCACAGGAAAGGGGATTAGAAAGGGGGGAAATGGGGGTTGGCACAAGGGGAAAGGGAGAGATGCTGGTCAGAGGGTAGGAACTTGCAGTTGTGAGATGAATCCGTTCTAAGGCTCTAAGCAGCACGGTGATCAGAGTTAATAACACTGCTTCATGCATCTGAATTTGCCAAGAGGGTGGATTTCAAGTATTTTTACCCTACTCACACCAAAGGAAAGTACGCGAGGCATGGCAGGCATTTTCACCCTTGTGCTGCAAGTGTGCACTTGAAGGACACGGAGGTTCCAAAGCCGGAAAGGCTCTCTAGGGCCAATGTGTACCACGCCTCTGGGGTGCAAGCTCCAAAGCGTAGGAATTCTCTTCTCACGTTCTTTCCTAACACATATTCCAGCCCCTGGCAAGCAGTAAGCGCTTAGGAAATAATTGTTGGCGGTGAATGATTGCCAGGCACCGGGCTGAGACACTTAGAAGGAGAAAAACTGCGGTGGTCCATGATGCTCTGCGGTGAACGGGGCAGTGCTCCCACCCCAGGCAAGCCTGAGGGAGTCCCCAGACTGCAGGGAGGTTTCCCATGAGGAGTGAAAAGCTATCAAAGATCAGAGTAAACCAGAGGAAAGAAAATCTAAATATTTAAATGAGAATGAAAAGAAAAGAGCTAGGAGGAATTTTCCAAAACAAAGGATGAAGACCAAGAATGGTGATGTAGCCAAGGGAGAACAAAAGAATAGGCTACAACTGAGAGAGAAAGAAGAAAGGATGGTGAGAAGGTATTTTTTAAAAGGAATACAATTTCTTCTTCCAGACATTTCTAATTTGTTCCTTCACACCCAACTGGAACCACTAACTCTCATCACAGGACTAATACCCTTCCCAGGTTAAGATACAAGCTTAAGCGCTGATATCTTTGCATTACAAAAAAACAAATAGTAGAAGGGGCCTTTGAAAACTTCTGGGCTCAGAAAGGGTGGGAGTTCTAAACTCACAAACTGGCTATTGCTTGGACCACTTCTGACCCCTCCTCTAGCCATGATGCTCAGCACTCCAGGGGTGAACACCTTCAGTTCCCAAATACACCAGGTCCCTCCAACAGGAGCACACCCCTTGGGCGTGGTGGCTGGACAGAGCACACAGCTCCTGAGCAATCATTATATCAGATTACTTCCCTCCCCTCCTCCTCTTCCCTCTCCTCTTTAGTCCCTAATCCACATGCATATGCACCTTCCTTTTGTAATATTAAAAAAAAACCATTAGCTGCCTGGAAGCTCCCGAAGCCTCTGGAGGAAGTATAAATTCCCAATAGGAATCTCCTGGGATCGGGGTGGGGGGGTGGATTCATGAAACTTAGCCGCCCTTCTCTAAAGCTCCCTAACAATTTTCATCTGATTCAAGAGTTTTAAATTATTTAACACTTTCAATCAAAAATGTGCGAAAACACAAACCCAAATGATTGTGCTGTGTGTGGCTAACGCAGTGGAAATTAAGACTACAAACAAGCATAATTTGGGGGCTGATCTACTTCTTACCTCCACATCCAAGCCAACTTTTGTAATCTGATTGAAATCTATATACATCAACTTAATTGGGTATTAAAGCATGATTTGCACATAAGCAATAGCCATTAAAATGCCAATTGTCTGAGAGCTCCCTGGCAGCAACTGCTGAGGGAGCGGACTACGTATGACAGCTCCAAAAGGAGTAGAAGAAGCTGAAATCTGTGACCATCTTAACGCCTGCTGAAACTAAACTATCAGTTTAAATGAAATGGAAAAATTTCTAAGAAAATGTATTTATAAAAACAATACTAAAAAATTCAACAGTTATTTGAGCTTCCATAAACTACTCCTTAATTCAACATCTTTTAAGCTATTGAAAAGCAACTGCTTTCCTAATTGGGTTCTGGCTGGAGTGGTTTGTTTTTGTTGAGTGCATAATGCACATTACACTGCAATTTGTATGTATCTTAAATTTTTTGGTTGAATGGGATGAAATTAGGTACAGTGTTTCATAATGTATAAAAATAGTATTGACCTTAAAATATTTGAAGTGTATGAAATCTTAAAAAACCTGAGGACATCATGGTTCTTTCTGTTTAATGACCATCCATAGCAGAATCTAAGTTATTTGCCAGCCTTACACACTCAGAACATAATTGAAAATCCAGAAGGAAACAAGAGGCTTTTGATTGACCAAACAGTTCACAAATTATAACTGCATTAGTTATAAAAGCCCACTGGGTCTTTTAGAACTCAATTGTTCTTTGCTCTCCTCCCCTCCCCAGTACTGGGAGTTAAACCCAAGGCCTTTACACTGAGCTGCATATCCCACTCTTTTTTAATTTTTATTTTATTTTTAATTTTCAGACAAGATCTTGCTAAGTCACTAAATTGCCCAGACTGGGGTTGAACTTGTGACCTCCTGCCTCAGCCTCCAAGAGTCCTGGGATTACAGGTATGTGCTGGCATTCCCACCCCTAATTGTTCTTTTTCTTTTTTTTAAGTGCATAACTCTACCAACACTGGGTATGTAGGATATAAGAAGTTAACTCTGAATTACAAAGAAGCTATTAAAACCCAAATTTTACCTAAGGTGCACAGGTTTGGCAATTCACCTTCGAAAGGGCAACACAAGGATTCTTCTCTGAAGTGAACTATCACAAATGACAACTGAGCAAGCCAAGAGATAGACAATTATTTCAAAACTGAGGTCATGAAAGTAGGCTAGTGATTACCAGAGACTGAAAGGATGAAGAAAGGGTGGCCAGATTTGAGCTGTGATCACAGATGCACGGATGGACATATAACATTGAATCACATCGACGTGTACATGTGAAATGGGGTTCAAATAAAATGAAAACATAGAAGAATTTAATTAAATCATAAATTAAAATAAAGCCCACAGAAGAACTTAGCAACACAGCATGCTGGACATACAGTGTGGAGGTCAGAGTGCCACCCACCCACCCAGCCCCGGAGTGGGTCCTTAAGGATAGGCTAGGAGAGCAACTGCAGAAAGCTCAGAACAACTGGGACAGCAGCAAGGAGGTCTAGCAGGAAGGAACAGCGCCAGTGGGTGCTAGGGACTCACTGGGTGGGGAAAGGAAGAAGTGAGGGACAGAGGTCAGGGGAGCTTTATTTAGGATGGAGGAAACTTGAGTATGTTTTCAACAGGACGAGAAGGAGCCAGGAGAAAGCCAGAAGCTGAGATCAGAGAGACTAGGGGTGAATGTGTAGGCACAATGGAAGAGGGCCAGGTGTACACAATCCGCAGAGGGTCAGGCTGGCCTTGGTAGTTCATCTCCACCCCAGCAGGCTTCTGCCATGCCTCGGCCCAGCTGGTTGCTTCCATGTTCATGATTCTGCCCAAAGTAGCTGAAAGCGGGGCCGCTCAGAGCTGGTTATCAGGCCAAGAGTCAGCAGCATCTGAATCTTGTGCTGCTATACCTGCTGTTGTTTGCAGTGCTGGAAATGGAAACCACATGCCAGGCAAACACTCCACCACTGAGCTCTGCCCGCACCCAGCACCTAGATTTGTTTACAGAATCTCAGTCCTGCACCAGATCTACTGAGCTGGAAGCTGCAGCGTATCAAGACAGTAGGTGATATAGTTTGAATGTATTCCCCAGATTTCATGTGCTGGAAAATTAATGTCCAGTCATATGCCTTATTGGCATCTGGATGGAATCTTGGAGAGAGACTGGGTCATGAGGGCTCCACCCTCATTAATGGTTTAGTCTATTCATGGATAGATGGATGAAGGAGGTCTCAAGGGGGTGGCTTTGTGGTGAAAGCATGCTGCCTCCAGAGCACTTGTTTCCTCTCTGCACAGGAGTCCCTGCCTCACCTAGGGAACTCATAGAAGCTGTCAATAGCAAGGAAGTTAGCATTTGGTGGAGTCCCTGCATGCTGGGCTTCTAAGCCTCCAGAACTGTAAAAATTCAGTTTGTTATAAATGACTTGGTCTCAGAAAATGGACTAAGACAGCTAGAGATTGCTATTATAACCTGAGCCACAATAGTTATGAAAATGAAAAATAAAATCAGAGAGATTGGGGTTCAATCCAACTTTCCCTGATTCTGTGGCACAGGCCCTGTGTAAGCTTCTCTAAGCTTCCATTTTCCCTTCAGTATTATGCACTGTGCACTCAGCACTCAAGCATAATGGTACTAACATTTCTCAGGAGCTTTATGGAAATCACATGATCTAAGGGAGAGGTACAGAGCATGGGAAGCCAAGCATCAAGGTGAGGCCCGCAATCCCAGTGAGGCAGGATGATAAGATCACAGCTGGCAACTCTGAGAGCATGGCACAGAGTCCTGCACATGAGCACGGTGGCGGATGTGTAATTACTATGTGCCGCTTCCAGTTTGAGGCACATGATGGCTTCATGATGCCCCTTTGTGAGCCCCTCCAGGAATGAGGTCACAGAACAAAGGAGCTCGCTTTATCCCACAGCATTCAACCCATTGCTCCATATAGGTGAAGTGCAAGAAATATGTGCTGAAAAGAACAAATCCAGGGCCCACGTGGGTAAATAAATGACCTCAAAGCAAACATCCAAACCATGTCTCTTACAGTCTTTATACAAAAACCTGTTTGTTAGACACAGGTTATGAACTTGTTGGGGGTTAATAGATCATCTTTCAGAAGAGAATAAACAAGCAATGTGACAAAGTATGTGCCTCTTCCAATCCCTCCCACCCCAGAGGGAGAGAGGACTTTCTTTCTGAACCATATCAAGGGACTGCTGTCCCCAAGGTCAGCAGTGTGAGCCACTCCAGGGAGGTTTTACCTGAGCTGAAACCGAGCACTCAAGACTTGGCCTAGGTCAAGTGCCCAGGTGAGTCTCTTCAGTGCAGGGAAAGCTCTTGGGATGAAGTGGCTGACTTCATCGAACACACCTCAATTTCCTGTGCTGGCAAAGCTCTGTGTGCAGAAGGCCCAACAGGCTTGTTTCACTAAGATGAGTCTCTCTGCTTGTGTTATTAGACATGAGAAAAAAGAGCACATAACAGAACACAGACATTTGCCTCTCTGGTGAGCTCTCCACAACGTGGGAAAGTATTTAACAGAACACAGCTAAAGTTCAGCTTAAAGAACCCATGTAGCATTACAGTGCAATTTGATTCTATTCAATTAACACACATTTGTAGAGTTGCCACTGGGTAAGATGGTGAGAGATCCAGTTGCCCTGTTGGGCACCCCTACAGTGAGGCTTCCAGGGAAACTATATGCTAGCACTTCCCTGGCAGGCAAGAGGTGGTGGATGACTTCAAGGAGAGCAGCCACCAAAACACAGTAACAAGAAAGACCCTGAAGGTGAAGCTAAGGGGTCTGAGTTTTAGTATGGCAGGCCGTAGGGACTCAGGAGGGATGGGGGTTTGAAAAGTGATGTGATCATCTTTGTTTAGGAAGTTCATCCTGGACAGAGGAGAATCTGGGCACAATGGGATCTGTTTTGAGCAAAGGATAAAGTTTGGCAGGAGCTGTTGTGGCCACGGCACTATTTCTGAGATAGGCTCTGTGGCCCTGGGAACTGGGAGAGAGGTCAAAGGTGACAAGGCTCCTGATTCAATCACACATAAGCAAGCCCAGAACTGCCAGAAAGCTCCAGATTGTAGCATATTCCTGGTCTCAGAGGGGCACTCAAGAAATCATGCTGTAAAATATAAAATTGCAATAAAGGCCTTAAAGGTTCTTGGAGGCCTCCAAGGGAGACAATTCCTATTTACAGTTCTCCTCTAAGACTATATGCAACCTATGACAGCTGCAGGCATCCTTTTGAAACCCACCAGCCCTTGTTCCTTGCAAGCAAGTTATTATGGGCAGACTATCAAATAACTCCAAAAGTGGCTAAAGATGTTCATGTGGGTTGAATTTCAAGGTCTTCCTGATACATGGCTATGAAGAAACAGCCTCAAAAAGTATGAGCAAAGATCAGTATGTGATAAAAGATGCATGATCCCTGAGAGCTGGATACTTTAACCAACATTTCCTTTGATACCAGCTTACTAATCTCAAAACCACTTTTCCGTAAGGGGTAGTGAACAAACACTATCTCGCCCCTGTCTCTGCTCACCTGTGTCTCCTCCATGCACCCTCAGAAGGGTGACAAGGGTGACCTATTCCTGCAGGACACTCAACTTTGTGGCTCCTCCAGAGCCTTCTTGGCTCAGAGATTGGCAGCTCCTATGTGCCCAGCACTCTGGAACTTCTCTAAGGTGGGTAAGGGTATAATTTATACCTAGCAATTTTCTGCATGGTGGGTAACATCAGCATTTCGGCCAGAGTAATCCTGTGTATATTTGCATATAGCATGCAAACTGGGCATCTACAGTTCTTAACTGTATCCTTCCACAAGTCCAGCAGCCGATACTGGGGAATCTACACCACACTCCCAGCATTGCTAACACCCCTAAGATTTTAATACAACTTTTGCTGCAAAACTGGAGTATTCACTAATGTTGTTCTTCTCTATAAGTACTTTGTTTTTCTACTAATAAAAATAATTACTGCCTATACTTTTTCATTTGATACGATATGAACAAAGAGAATTATGTCAAATAAACCTTAACTATCCTAGAACTCAATGCCATTTTTCAGCACCAGATTACCAAACTGAATTACCAAACCAAACAAAGAGATTATAGCTATCTCCAGGGATTAAAAAAGCTAACACAGAAATTTGGTCTTGGGGAATTTTAAGAGGAAATGCAATTCAAAAGCTAGAACCTAGATTTTTCTTTGAAATTGTGGAGCACATAAATTCTATAAATCAAGCCTAAAGAATTAAGAGTAGCAAGGCAAAAAAAAAAAAAAAAACCTATCAAAATAGAGATGCAAAAAAGATAAGAAGTGACTTTTATTTTCACATGAAGGAAGGAGGGCTAGCTCAGTGGTAGAGCACAAGTTACACACTTTAGGCTCTAGGGCCACTACCCAGTACTACCAATAAACAATCACTGATCAATAATGATAATGAAAAGAAGTAAATAAGACTACCCTCTGAACTTTACCCTTATAAATTAATTAAAATGCCTTGCATTATGAATATACTTAAATTCCAACAATTCAAGTGATAAAATTTAGACAGAATGTAAACATGAAGTTGTTTTAATAAAATTATTAATAGACCTCTGTGTATCATAAACTAAGTTTTTTTGTTTTTGTTTTTAAGGAAAAAAAAAAATCCCATCTTTCCTAACTGCCACAATATGCCTAAGGGTGTCTACAGGAGAAACATTAGTAACTAGAAAATACAGCACTAGCAGGAACATTCCAATGCTTGAAGTCAACAGTTCCCTAGGAAGCATGCTCAGACAGGTAGCCCCTAAAAAGAAAAACTGCATTTAGATTTATAGGAAGAGTTTTCACTTACTTCAAATTTCTGTATAATCCTTGTTCCTCTAAATGAAAAGGGGAGGGGAAAAATCACACTTATTTTTTCTAATGAAAAAATGAAACAGACTATATCCTTTAATCTGGCCTTGGATGTCTTTGAGTATTCTAGTAGAGTCTCTTCTCAGTGAATACTACTTTCAAATTTTAAACAAAAAGTAAAATATCCATTAGCCCAAGCAGCACACTGTACAAAAAAAAACCAAAAAAAAAAAAAATCCGACATCACAATGCAAACAGGAACAACTGCATCTAACACAAGTGATGATTCAGAATAAGATAAACATAGAACGGTACTTTCCAAGAGGCCAGATTTGGGAAACAGGTAAAGGTTACATCCCAAAAGTTTCTTGGAAAAAAGAATGCCAAGACAGTAACAAACAGAGTCTTCTCTTCGAGGCTGTGAGTCCTCTGGAGTCCTCGAGGCTGGGCTTCCTCAGGCTGGTGCTGGCGGGGGCCATCCATTCCTGGTAAATCCACTGAAACCCGAGGACGCTTCAGCCTGGGACGGGTCAGAGGCAATGCGGCAACTCTAAATACGACCAGCCTTTTATGGCCTGAACTCCAGAGCCTTGATACCAGCTAATCTACCAGAAATAGCTCCTGAAGCTCAGAGGAGCCCATCAGCTGTTGCAACAGGTCTGACCAGCAGCCACTTTGAATGCAATCAATTGTCCACATTGTCTTTCAGCTGATTTTATAGAGAAATTCAACATATAACAGCAGTCTGCTGTGCAGGCTACAAAAAATACAGAATTGGGTGGGCAAAAGAATCTCTAACTCTAGCTTTTAGATGAAAAGAGAGAACATACCATCATTGATAAAGCTGAGAATCTGAACACCCCAAAGACGAACATCAGATATCTGTATAAAGCATGCCTACCAAGCAGTGTGCTATAACAGCTCATGTCGCTTGACAGGTTTAGAGTTGTGTAGATGCTTACGGATTTCTTAACCATGTTCAAAAACTATAGGACAATTAATCATCAGAATAAACAACCATGCTGCAAGTTCTCTCAGAAATGGTACAACGATTTTGTCTTAAAACCAAACGTATGATCTCTAAACTGGTGAGGAGAAAGAAAACCCTCCAAGAGCTCTCTTCCTATGGCTTTCAGGTCATCCATTTCACTTAAAAGACCAAATAAGCCTTTCACTACCTAGTACAGTTATGGGCCAGCCCTTCTTAAAAGGCCCTTCACATTATTTAAACATTATAATTAAATATGACAAAACCCCTCCATTTACAAAAACACGTACAATGGTAGATGTCCCCAACAAGGGTAGATGTTGTCACCAAGAATAGCACTGTGTCTGAACTGCCTGCGTGAACTCAAGCCTCATTATGACCTGCGCTGGAACGACACTGCTGCGTACTGTGTGCCTGGTCTCCAAGTATCACTGCTCCCGGACCACAGCTCCAACAGGCAGCAGGAGACACCTCACAAAGCAGGTTCGGACTTCCTGTCACTAACTAACCCTACAGGATAATGCCCACCTTTATGCCACCATCCTGTGGCCAGCTGAGAAGATGACACTACTAAAATCATGTATTTCAAATTAGCTCAGGAGACAGGATTCTGAATGTTCTGAGCACAGAGGACAAGCATTTGAGGTGATGGCTCAGGAGTGTCCTGATTTGATCGTCCCACAACACGTAGGTGGAAAGAAACATGACACCGCACCCCACAAGTATGCACCACTACATGCTATTATTAATAAAACGGTGATTGCGATAATTAGACATTGGTTTTATGTCTGCTGGGTGAAGAGTTAAAAACAATCTGTCCAAGACAATTTTTTTTTACCCACTTCAATACAACATACAAACAAAACTCCCAAGCACGATATCTGTGTCATAATCCAGTGCTGGTCCTATCTTATCTTCCATTTGATCAACTTGGCTTTCTTTCACTTTAAAATTTCTTTCTCATGAATGTATTCATGTAAGTTCTTTCAAATGCTACAGCAAAGCAGGGTAAAAATAGATAAAAATGAATGTTGAACTTGAGTATCTTGGAAAAGACAGAAGGAAGAAAATGAATCATTATTACCACCATGATGCAGTTTTCTAAAAAAGACATTCATAGCCACAAAATAAATACATCTGACTTATGTACGCCTCTCGGCTGCTGGGTGCTGCTTCTCTGTGGCAGCCCAATTTTCCCAGTCTAATATGTACTGGAGGATAATAGGATCATTCTCCTTAATCACTTCTTTTGTATTCTCTTGGCCTTTAATTATCTTAATCCCAATTAATTCTACTTGGGCAAAATGCAGAAACACTTTGTTAAATAATTTTTGCCACCCACCTGATTCAGAAAACTCTTGCCACACTCACTTACTCCCATAAAATGACATGAGATAAAAATCATATATCATGAACTAATACTAGAAATCAGGCCGGGTGTGGTGGTGCATGCCTGTAATCCCAGCACTTGGGAGGCTGAGGCAGGAGGATTGTTGTGAGTTCGAGACCAGCCTGAGCTACAAAGTGAGCTTAAGGCCAGCCTGAACTGCATAGTGAGACCCTGTCTCAAAAAAAATAGACAAAAAAAAAAAAAAAAAAAAGAAATCAAAACTAGACTTAGACATTTCCAGGATATTTGATGAGTAACTACTTATCATTTACTATCATTCAATACTACTAGCATTTAATACTAGTATTATGGTGTATTGTACTATTCTTTTTAGTAACTTTTCATATATACCTTTCTATGTATTTCATTTATTTATTTGTTCGTTTATTTATTTATTGCGGTACTGGGGATTGAACTCAGGACGCTGCACTTGCAGACGAGTGCTTATTTTACTGAGATATTTCCCTGGCCCCCTTTTCTATATATTTTAATGTGTGCCCCAATCTAGAAATTGTTTACTATATGTTTCTAGGAGAAATTACATTCATCTTGCTATGTCACCTATTATAGACTAATACTGAACAGGCAGAATCCAAAATTTAAAAACAACACAAGTTAGAATCATTCTGAAGAAATATGGAGATATAAAGTCAGTTAAACATATATAAGATCTATAGGCTGAGATTATAAAATGCTTATTTAAAAATTCTAAAAATGATTCCAATAAGTAAATACACATACATACTATGTTTGTGGATTGATTAATGTAATTCTTACTCAAACCTTATAAGGATTTTTAGCAGATAAAAATAAGCTTATACTAAAATTAATATGTAAAGGCATTGACCCTAGAATACCTAAAACAACCTTAATAAGGAATAGAGAGGAATCAGTCCACCCTATATTAAAGCCTATCTATAGCTATGGGAATCAAGACAGTGTAGCACTGATGAAGGGTCAGACACATAATGTAGGTAGATGATGGTCTAGATGCTATAATGTAAAATAAGGAAACCAGAAGCATGTTTACTGATTTTTGTGCCTTTCAACTAATATTGGCAGAGCAATTGCACATTCATAGGCCAAGACAAAAATCTAGTCTTCACTGTGGTATACCCATAGTCATACCATGAAATATTACTCAAATGAGACTGAATAGTAGAAAAGAGGAAACTAATGATACATGCAAAGTATGTAAGTGAAAGAAAGCCAATGCCAAAGTGTTGGCTTCTGCATGATTCCACTGATACAACATTCCCCACATGACAACATTGTAGAAATAGACTAGTCAGTGGAAAAAGAGGTTAGGGACGAAGTCAGGCTAGCTGTAATGGGGAAACGCAAGGGATCCTGTGGTTTTATTCCACTGACTGGGTCAATGTCAGTTTTCTACTACTTTGCAAAATGGGACAAGTGGGGAAAAACAGGTACAGGCACACATGATCTTCCTGTATTATTTCTTAAAATTGCAATGAATCTATAGCTATCTCTAAGTTAAAAGCTTAACCAAAATTTTCAGCCAAGTCCAGTGGTACATGCTTCCCAGAACGGGAGGTTGAGAAGTTGCATCTGGGAGGTTGAGACAGGAGTATCACAAGTTCAAGCACAGCCTAAGCAATTTAGTAAGACCTTATCTCAAAAATATGAAACAAAAAAAGGCAGAGAATAAAGCTCACCATAAAGATACTGGATTCAATTCCCAGTACTGCAAAACAAACAAAAATTTTTCTCAACTAAAACAAACATAGTTCAAATGAAACTTCCAAATACCATCCATTTGTAAATAAAATATTTACTGTAACTATAGTCTATCTATTGTCATTGTTATCTTAAGAAAAATGCTCTACCTGAGTGAAAGTCACTGAGCTAAAGTAAAATATCTGATACAGAATGAAATGTAAACAGTATGCATTTCCAGTTAAATCTGTTTTCATAGCAGGTACTGAAGTTAGGATACCTAATGTCCTACAGTGGTCCATGAGTTAAAGGTTTGGGCCCCATAGCAGTTCTACCAGAAGTTTCCCAACTATTAGGACATGGAGCCTTATGGGACATCTTTAGGTTATTGGTGACATGCCCTCAAAGAAGATTGTGGAATCTTGGCCTGTCCTACTTTGTTTTGTCTTTTTTCCCCCTCTAGTTATGGTGTAAGTGGTTTTCTCTGCCATACACTCTAGCCATGTTGTGCTGTCTTTGCCAGAAGCTCAAAGGATGGAACCACTTGAACTTAGACTGGACCTTTCAGAACCATGAGTCCCTTCTCTTTATGAGTCAAATGTATTTTCATTATAGAAATAGGAAGATGACTAATAGAAGTTATATAGGTCTTTCCAAACAGCACCAAAATATTGACGGCCTATTCAATATAGCAGAGATTGGACCGATAGAAGAGACTGAATTTCCAGAAGTTCAATCCAATGCCCAAGATAATTAATTTCCAAAACATGATTTACACTTGAGTAATGGCCAAAACTCCTTGAAAAGGAAGTAGACTTGGCTATCTCAGATTTTAACACTACTATAATATAAAACAAGTGTTTGAACTATAAAATTTTATAGTCTTAGAGGGATTCTTTTTAAAATTAAAAAAAAAAAAACTATTTATCCAACCCTCCATACAGCAGGATGGGCAGGTTGAAAAATACCTCACTACCTTTTATCCTGTCAGATTTCCTAGCATAAAGCCTAGATATAAACAGAAAACCACACTCACTTTCTTTCTTTTTCTCTTTTTCTTTTGGCATTGGTACAGGGTCTCACTATAGAGTTCAGACTCATAGTGATCCTCCTGGTTTCAGCCTCCCCAGTGCTGGGATTACAGGTGTGTGCCACCATGCCCAGACTCAACTGCTGGCTCAGCATGCCACGGGGCCACAGCTAGCACAGCATGCAGGACCGGGAATCCAACGCTGGTCCCTGCCTTGCCAAAGCAGGCGCTTCATCTGCTGAACTTTCTCATTGGTCCCACACTCGCTTTCAGGAGTGTTTCATTTTAGGACAGATGAGCACGGGAATGCCAGGCAACAACACACACAGAGGAGGCCTCTGTAGTGCTTGGCCAAGGGGAGGCCAAGCTCAAGGACACGCTCCAAGTGTCCCCAACTTCTGTGCTCCCACTATCCTTCAGCCCTACCTTTCCATCCAAGTGCTGGCCTGCCTTCTCTCTCTTCATTACCATTCATTTCTCACAAACCTGGTTGCCTAACCCCAAATCCCTATTTGTTTCTCCATCAGTTTTATCTCTAATTCCAGCTGCTGCTACACTCTAGGAACTGTTCTCCCTGATGAAGGACTTGACACTTGGCCTACTCCCTGCCTTGACACTACTTTCTTTAGCCCTCTCCAGGTCCTTTGCTGATCATGATCTAAGCTGCCTCGCTGTTCCTTCTATCTTATCCCTCTCCAAATGTCTACAGATGTCCTAGGACTCTGACCTTGAGAATGTTCTTGATCTATTTCTCCTAGATCAAATTCTACCATACCTAAAGCGGAATTCATGTTGTTAGTGATTCTCTGGAGTTCAGGGTACCAGGACACCTCACAGGAACATGAAACCCAAGGTAAATGATGTGACATTCCCCATCTCTTACCGCAAACATTGATCTTGTTTCCCTGACTGACCACAACTTCACCCAAGCAACTTGGCTGCTCAAGGCAGAAACTAGGGTCAACTCCTCACTGGACCTGGTGATTCAAATCTTCGCTGAGGTCAGTCCTTAGAGCCTGAAATCCAGACCTCCTCTTGACTTCCACTCCTGGTGATACTGTCAGGGCTTGAATCAGGATAACCACAAGAGCTTCCAAAACTTCCCTTCAACCACTGCAAACATCCTCGTCACTGCTTCCAGAATGGCCTTTAAACAGCCCAACCTAGGCTTCATCCCTCCCAACAGTGGTCCTCCAGTGTGATCCTGACAGGGGCTACTACCCCAGATAGTAGCATTTATTCCCACTGATGAAGGGGCAGTTGAAAAACTTTTAAATTAAATTTGCCAAAGGGAAATCACGAGAACATCCACATAAAAAAGCACTCTTACCCTCTTGGATTTAGATACTCATCAGTAATAGAAAAAAAGGTACCCAGTTACAAATAAGTACTGTGGCAATCGCAGTCAAAGAATGTGATTTCATATAGCCCACGATGTGAAGTGATTTACTCCTATGAGTCTATTCCCAATGGTTGTGAACATCACAAGGAATAGCAATGCCTTTGCTTTATCACCAATATCATATTTAGACAAATCTATGAGCCATGTGACATCAGCATATATACACTAGCATTAAGCAAACAAAGAACACGCAAACAGACAAGAATAGCTGGTCTATTGGATCAATTCCCAAGTCCCCAGCCTTTCTGACTTGGCTCTTCCCAACAATTCACATGCCTCTCCCTGCTGTGGATCTGGACTCAGCTTTGAGAAGCCTCAGAGGCCACCTTCCTATGTCCAGGCTGCACTGCCTGCTGAGCATGCCTTCCTCCTTTTCACTTAGAAAAGTCATCATCACCTTTCAACTCTCAGCTGATTTTGTCTCTCTTGAAGATCTTTCCTGAAAGATCTTCAGAAAGGGCAGGGACTCCACTATCTCCTTTTATCCTGATAACTAGCCATTTCTGCCACTACATTAAGTATAATAAATGTTTATGACATGAAAAATGAGAACTAGGATCAAAGAGCATGCAGTTAGGTCCCTTTTTTTTCAATTTAATGTAACTACAACATTCTCCTTTTGTTTTGTTCAGGGTTGACTAATCAATGTGTAATCCCCCTCTGGAAATGGACTGATGGGTTGGCTCCTTGGTTTATAAGCAGAAAATCCAATGAGTATCGCTGGCTCAAGTGTGTCTGGGTAACAGCCTTGCATTCCTCTCCACTGCCCCCCTTGGATTCTGAAGTAACAATGACATCAGAGGCCTGGCCAGAGCTGTCAGTACAGGGAAAGCAAGACACAAAGCTCTGTCTAATTGCTTCAGCCTTCTGAAGAGCTCTGCTTTCTAATTGAACTTGAGCAATCATTGGAAGTCTTTTTTAAGCTGCTCATTTCCAGGAGACAAAAAAGCTAGGCAATCAGGGCCTGTATTCTGTCCTGACTTCTCACATAACAGGAGCAGGCAGAATCATTTCATTTTCTCAATAAGCTTAGGGTTTGGATGTCTGTGAGAGACTACAAGGACATGCGTATTGCATATCTCTTAGTATCTATACTGGTTATTCCAATAAGAGTTTAAGACTGTGGCTATCACCACCATAGTCACATAATTTTTGTCAGCAAATTTTTCAAAAAAATGAAACAAAGGGATATTTTTAATTAGCAATATATTTCAATCAACAAGGACCAGTGAGATAGCTCAGCAATCTAAAGTGCCTGCTTAGGCAAGCTTAGGCAAGCATGCAGGGACCTCAGTTCGATCCCCAGCACCACCTGCCAGTGGTGCCTGCCCCACCTCCAGAGTGAGCTGAGCCAGCCAAAAAAAAAAAAACACCCCTCTCCCAGATAATCTCAGTCAATCAACCAATCAATGGAGTCTGCTGTATGGCCTCTCTCTTCCTGAAAGTTTATGGAAAACCTCACTGGCTTTAGATAAAGATCTTTTGGTACTCTAAGGTCATCTGTAAGTCACTGGATTGAACAACCAATTTGCAAGCCAATCTTGCTGCCCAGGAGGCAGCTCCAAGCAATGGGTGTGTGGGAGAGCTAAGCAGAAACAGGACTGCTGGCCTCAAGGTCCAAATAAAATCAAGTTTGCCAGGGATGAGCCTGGCTCTGATTTCAGGGATGCAGCTTCCTGTATGGCTGGACTAGCATCACATTCCTGGATGCCATGCTCAGAGTCTTGCAAGTAATTGAAGATGTATGAAGTGTGACATGCTCCAGTTGGGCTGTTATACATCTAAAAATATGGGGTTGTGCTGGCTGGCAGACAGCAAGCCATCACAGGGCAGAACCACAGAAGTGATTCCCAGGCAGGAATGAGCTAAAGACAGCGCTCTGAGGAGTGAGGACTCCTTCCTCCAGAGAAGTCCTCCCCTGCCTGTGTAACTGCTAACATCACCACGCTTAGCACCACAAGTATGGCACATGCAGGTGCCATTATCATCACCTCTGGCAAATCTGGTTTCATTTGGACCTCGAGGCCAGCGGCCCTGTTTCTACTTAGCTCTGCCACACACCCGTTGTTTTGCTGCTCCCAAATACAGAAGGAAATGGGCCATGCTTATTCTTGAATGAAAACCATTAAGCAGCTATGGAACTTCTCAAGGAGGGTTCTTAAGGGGCACACTCAAGTGCTGTTACCAAGGAGACCAAGAAACATCATGGATAGCAGCAGGTGACAAGATGGCCTGATGACACTCTCCCGTCCCCCACAAACCAAGAGCCCCATGCATCAGGTTGGTGGTGCAGGGAAAGTGCTCTCCATCCCCACAAGCGTTCCCTCTTCCCCCTCTCCAGAGACGGCAGTGAGGGCTGCACTGTTGGCAGCTTCACATAAGCCTGATAAGCCCATAATGCACTGGAACCACAGCGTGGCTAATTCTGTAACCCTGAACTGCTTCGTGTTGAGTCTTAACATGTACCTGTGGCTCTAGTTGGGAACACACTCCCTGACCACATGGCCTCAGAGGAAAACAGATACAGAAATCAACTTAACAAGGGAGCTGTGTGAAGCACTTACTTCATTGTTTCCTGTGCTCAGTTCACTGGAGTCTTTATCTACACTCCCTTCAAAGACCCTGAGGTCACTCGCTGGGCTCCTGATACCAAGCAGATGATTCATGAGCATCGATGAGTATCAGGAGGATCTACTGGAACCTGTCCAGTAATCTCAGTGGGATGCACATTGCGTTGGATGGAAGACAGGAAATAAATAAGCAGATAGATTTCCAAATGATCACAATCATTTTGAAGTCCTTAGCATTGAATTCTCCTTGTTGTTACTCTTTCTTTCTCCTACCAGTGCCCCTAAAATGTTACATATGTGAGGACCAAGATTTCTGTAGGTCTCATAGATGGTTGTTCATTTCCAGTAGTTAGTATATAGTAGCTACTCAATAAATGTCTTTTAAAAAAAAATGAATAATATGTGTGCTACAGAGAAACTACAGAATCTGAAGAGTTTTTAAAGAGGCTCTGTTATACCTCCTGGGTTCCCCTTGCTCCCTACCCTGTGGTCATAATCCCTGCTGGCTTTGGGTAGATGGTTCCACATGCATGAATTAGCCTCATCCAAATACTTCTTTAGAAAAGACTTCCTTCATTAAGCAGGGTCTGATTTCAATACAGGAACCCTGGCAAAATGCACCATGTATTCTGTTCCTGTATGTTTGGCATTGCTTAGGCAAATCCACTTTCCAGGGACCTTATATGCAGAGCAGCACAGCTCACTGGCCTCAATAGAAAGCCAACTGACAAGGTAAGCCCTAAAGGCAGGATTGCCTTGCACTCAGAGCCTGCCTAATGTTTTCTGATGATGGCCAACTGGGCAAGTGCAGTCCTTTCTCCCTAGAAACACAATACTGCTTTCTGTACCAACAAGTATTAATTCAAATCCCTAGTGGGCAGTCCAGGATATGAAAATTACGGTAATCTAATCTTGTAGAGGAAAAAGTATGAATCATCATTACACATCTGACAGAGAGTAAAGTGATTAATGCCAGGCTGGATAGAGGTTAGGGTCCCCAGCGATGGCTCCCGTGGGCTACAAACCAAGCAGTGTAACCTGCCAGGCAACAGCAGAGAAGCAACATCCTAGTTTCTATTCCAAGGGAGGAGAAGCAAGGAGCAACACTGTGTTCTCAGGACCACACTTAAAAGCCTTTTGATCCTAAGGAATATTCCACAGCGGAGCGACTGAAAGGATGGGAATGTGAGTCTCCAAATTTTAATTCTACTTGGACTCTGGGATAAATGCTCAAGCTCCAAGTCTGACCAGTAGGCACTGTACACTTTTTGGAATCATGGCATCTTAGAGAATGACCCAGAAAGCCCAATGCTCTGTAGGAGAAACTATATGATATGTAGGAAACAAGCGAGATGAGGGATAGCTGCCCCTTAAGAGTGATCTGGTAACCACACCCAGAAACATACACTGCTGAAGGAAGCTTGACCCTCAATGAAACCTTCAGAAACAGCAGTATTCCCTGCCTCTGGACTCCAAGAAACCTCAGCACCAGCACCCTGAGAAAGCTGGTCAGCTTGCCAGCTGCCCGAGCCATCACGCCACTTTTTTTTTCTTTTTGCACAGCTGTATTCAATTTTCTGTCCTTGGGGTTTTAAAAGGAACATTTATTCCAGGGCCAGGATTCTCAAGTTTTATGGTTATACAACTCCGTCCCAGGGCCAAAGAATGTTTGAAAAGTTTTTAGCCCAGCAAAGAGAATTAGTAAATGTATCCAAATGAAAGTGAAATAAAAAATTAAGACTTGTTTCATTTTATATTCAATCTCTTACTTTGTTGAACTGCACTTTTTCTTTGCCCTTTATAGATTTTCTACCTATTTTACATGCGAAGGCTGGCAGGGGTGCATCATGGGCATGCGTGTGTGGGTGTGTAGGAAAAGGGCACAGGTAAGGCATGCAGGACTGTAAAGGAAAAGTGAGTGTCTTCCATGGTTTCTGTTTCCTGTTCTGCTGTAAGTTTTCTATTGAATTAAACCTGCAGATTAAACGGCTCAGCAGATCACCAAGAGGCTCTCCATGAGCCCATACACTAGCTTGTTTTTCCAATTTAGAAAGTCAGATACCTTTGCTTTTTATCACAGAAGAGAGCAAGGGAAAAAAATGCATTCTTTTATTTACATTCTTAATGACATTTTCATTAAACTGCTTTACACTAACTTTATTAGCAACTCCTAAAAATCACTGCCAAGAAAGGAAAACCGGAGAAAACAAAAGGAACCCATGAAACACTAACCAACTAGCTTTGGAAAAGCAGCCAAAAGGAGTTATTTTTAAAAAATCCATGAGCGCCTTACCTGCCCTTTTCTGTTCTTCTCTCTTCATGGCACCAGTTCCTGCCTCTCAGACATGTGCCCCAAAGCCATCTACCCAGCTCCCAGGCATCCCGTTGTCAGTTCCCTGCCTGCCTGTGCACACGAATGCATTTCACTGAGCAGACAAAACAATGCTCAGGCTGGGGCCTGAGGTTTGCGACACAGTGCACAGTACACACCACCCACATGTGAGGCCTGGCGCCCACCCAACACAAATAAGATGTTTCTGAGCAACAAAGCAACTTGCACAGATCCACCCAAAGCAGGAACAAAATGGAACCAGAGCTCCTCACTACCGATCCACAGTGCCACCATGAGTAGCACCTGCTTTCTGGGGCCAGATTCTCAGAGGCCACAGGAAGAGGCAAACTGACCTGGCCCGACTCTGCTCATCATGAGGCCTGCTGCTGGCCCCTCTCAAGCAGCCACAAGTCCCAAGCACAGTAGACCAAACTTGTTCTCTCCACAACCACTTTCTTCTGCTTTTTTTTTTTTACAACCAAGGAATCAAAAGTGCCCTTTAGCACCCTGGCCCTGGAGCAAAGATAATAGGTTGAAATTCACAGGGTCCCTCCCAGATAAGCACTCTTCAACCTTCTAGGAATTGGAAGTGCTTAGAACTAATATAAGCTTTAAACCTATGGTGTGGGGCAGCTGAACAAAAAGCAGGGTTCTAAAATCAAGTCTCCTCTGTAGCCAGTGAAAAAGGATAGCCTAGCCTGATTTTGAGCAACACACACTACTAACACTGTGTTTTTCATAATAATTTTTCTGACTCTATGATATCTGTGCTGTAGAACACATTGTGTTGCTTCTTTTAAGATGCTTTTAAAGAATATTGAAAAGCTCTTTTAAAAACTTCAAAATAGGGCTGGCTAAATAGCTCAGCAGATTAAAGTGCCTGCAAGCAGGTGCAGGGATCAAGGGTTCTATCACCAGGCCTGCCCTGCCAGCCCCACCCCAAGGGAGTGCTGAAACAGCAATTGAGACTGGGTGTGGTGGTGTGCCCCTCTAATCCCAGCTCTTGGGAAGCTATAGACAGGCGGATCACTAGGAGTCTGATCTAGTAGTGAGACCCTGAACATGCTGTAGACCCTTCCCTAAAAAACCAAATAAACAACAAACAAAAAACCCCAATATAGCTCTGGGGAGGCTGAAAACAGGCAAATCACTATGAGTCCAAGCTGCGTAGTAAGAACCTGTACCAAATACACTAAAAAATCACCTAAAAATAAAAACTTCAATACATACTATGTACACATACAACAAAACATAACCAAACAGGGATACCAAATATTTAAATAAATACAGACACACACACATACATACACACAGGACACTTTACCCAAGTTTAGAGAAACTCTATTCTCAAATTTCATGCCCAAGCAGCCAGAAAACAGTGGACTTTAAAAAAAACTGTTTTATGATAAACCATCTTTATTCTATATAATGGAAATTTCAGCTAGCTACACTTAGATACGACTACAGATCTGACTCATCAAAACATGCATGCACATTCAAATACACGTATCTTGTAAAAGAAAAAATAAACACTACTTAGATTCATCCCAAATGAGTAGTCTTTGGTCACATGCTCAAACCGAAACCTCTACTGAAAACACAGCAGAAAACAGGCTTTATAACTCGCGGAGCCATCCATGCCCAAGCATATCTTCACAGAAGGGAAAGACTGGGCTGCTACTTGAAAACACATGTATCTGGGAAAGCTGCTTTCTCATCTAAATTAGCAAAGAAGCCAGGGAAAATAGCTCACAAAGGTAAATGTTAAGAACTAGGGCCAGTATACTTGAGGTGTGTGTTTTTGTGTGCATGTGTTTCTACCTCCTTTTCACTCAGGACCTCCTAGCGTTCCACTCACATCTTAGGAGCAACACAGGACCAAGTTATATATAGTCAGGTCTTTGCTTGCTAAATGCTTTCACTACTTTTAAAACCAAAGCATGCCTTTTCTCTTTATTCCGCTTTCAGCTGAAAGTCTTTTAGACAATCCTACTTAAATTATGAAAAGCACATTCATGCAATCCTTCTTTCAGTTTTGTCCAAATCAAAATAACAACAGAGCTGGGCTGCTCAGTAATAGAGCATTACTTAGCATGTGCAAAGCCCTGGGCTTACCACCAGCACAAAACAAAAACAAAACTGTCAGAAAACAAAGCTCAGAATACACAGTTCCTGGGACCCTGGTCAAGCAAAACCTGCGCACAGGCCCTGCACACAGTTAGCAGCAGCTTCCAGTAGGCAGGATCATTCCACAGCACTGGCCCCACGAAAGGACGACCTCCAAAGCCCACAGCACTCATGTGGGGCATCTCCCCAGCACAGAAAACAATTCTAATCCGTGTAGAGTTTCATCAGAGTCTGATTGCAGCAGAATTCATAGAAACAGTTGCCTAACCCTCTCCAATTTTGTACTCCATGTTCCCTCTTTGATCAGCTGAACTACTCTTGTGAGGTGCTGGTAACTTCTATTTTGGCAAAAGCATCCCATGGATGCTTCTGCCCTCCTCCTAGGGAACTATCCAGAGGGCTTACTGCTGTGGAAGTGTCCCTCCTTCATTCTCTTCATCCTGAGACACATTAATACACACACACACACACACACACATGCACACATACACACTTTGTGGTTCTGCGTTCTGTCTTCTCAGTCTTCCCAGTAACTACATTTATATCCAGACCACTCTCCTTGGAGTCTCAGGCTTACTTTTAAGTGTCTGCCTAATATCTGTTTGGAATATTTTACAGGACTTAAAACATAACAGAATCTTACTTCTCAAAGCTGGTCCTCCTCATAAAATAAACCAAAAACAAACACACTCCTGTCTGTCTTTTCTCACCCAAGGTCAAAGTTAAGGTGTCATTCTTCTTTATTTTTTTTTGGCAAAACCGGGGATTGAACTCAGGCCCTTGCGCTTTCCAGGGAAGCTGTTACTCCACTGAGCCATCTCCCCAACCCCTAAGGTGTCATTCTTAATTCTTCCCTAGTTCTTATTTCTTATATTTCATCTATCACCAAGTTCTGACAGTTCAAGTTCCAAAAACTATTTTTTTAATATATACAATAGCTTTATGGAAGTACAATTCACAGAGCATTCAATCCATAAAGTATGTAATTCAGTCATATAGTGTAAAGTATATAATTCAATCATTCTTGGTATGTGTGACCATTATCAAATCAATTTTAAACATTTTTCATCATACCCCAAAGAAACCACAAACCAATTAGTAGCCACTCTTAATTTCCCAGTAGACACTCCCAATTGTAGTGAAGCACTAATCTACCTTCTGTCTCTATAGATTTGTCTGTTCTGGAAAGCTTTGCCTTTTTTGGTTTCCTTTTTCTTTTTAGTTCTGAGGATGGAACCCAGGGAGATTCATGTATGCTAGACAAATACTCTCCCACTAAGCTGGAGCACCTGCCAGGAGAGTTCACAGAAATGGAATCATACACTATGTTCTTTTGTGTCTGGTTTCCTTTATGTAAAATGCTTTCAAGGTTAATCCATGTTAGACAGTATATTAGTACTCCATTCCTTTCATAGCCAAATATCATTGGCCATAAGAATACACCATATCTTATTTATTCATTCACTAGATGACAGACATTTGGGCTACTTCCATTCTTTAGGTATTATAAGTGGTGCTTCTATAAACATAAGTGTTCTTGTGTAGACATGTTTTTATCTTTCTTGAACATACACCTGGGGATTTACACACTGAGTTGTAAGAAGTGAGTCTAAGCTTATCTGTTTGAGAAACTGCCATGCTGATTTGCAAAGCAAGTGCGCTGGGAACACTGCATTCCCACCAGCAGTATGTAAGAGTTCCAATTTACCCACAGTCTCGCCAACATGTTCTGACCTCTTTCACAGAGGGTAGAAAGTGATATCTCGTGTCGTGGTTTGCACTTCCCTGATTTCCACTGCTGTGGAAACTTCGCATGTGCTTGCTGGCCATTAGTGAGTCTTCTGGAAGAAACATGTATTCAAATCCTTTGACTATTTTAGGCTGAGTTGTCTTTTTATTGTTGAATCATGAAAATTCTTCACACATTCTGCAGACACTCTCTTATCCCTTAGAATTTTAAACTCTTCTGTGGGCTGTGCTTTTGCTTTCTTGACACTTGCCTTCTATGAAGGAAAGTTTTTAATTTTGTTGAAGTTCAATTTCTTTTTTTTTTTTCACTTGTTTTTTTAAAAAAAAACAAAAACTTACACCGAAGCTCACTGAACTTATATCTGCATTTTCTTCTAAGAGTGTAAAGTTGTAGGTCTTACATTTAAGACTTTGATCAACATATTTTGAGTTAGTATTTGTACATAATGTGAGGTAAAAATCCAACTTCATTCTTCTGCATATGAATATTCTTTTGTACACATACAAGTCATTGACGAATTATTCTTTCCCCATTGAATTGTTTTCACACATATGTTCTGAAATCAATTCACCAAAAAGGTGCAGGCTTATTTTAAGACTATTCAATTCTTTATGTATATGGTTCCACCCATATGCCAGTACCATACTTTCTTAATTACTATAATTTTGTGGTAAGTTTGAAGTCAGCAAGTTGTATCTTCCTAGTTTGTTCTTTTTAAAGACTGTTATGCCTATTTGGGATCCTTTCAATTTTCATATTAATTTTAGGATCAGTTTGTGATCTTCTGTAAAGAATCCATTTGAAATTTTGAGAAAGATTGTATTAAGTCTGGTATCTACTTTACAGTTTTTAGGAATGCTTGTTGTGTACTTCTTTGATTAATATTTTCCTAAACATTTTACTAGTCTTTATGTTACTATAAAATGGAATATTGTTTTAGTTTTATTTTAGGTTATTCACTGCAAGTGTATAGAAATAAAATTGATTTTTGTATATCAATATATCCTATATTCTGCAACCTTGCTGAGGTTCTTTATTAGTTCTAGTAGTTTAGTAGATTCCTAAGGATATCCTACATGTAAGATAGTACTACCTGTAAACAGACAGTTATCTTTTCCTGTCTGGTCTTGAAGCCTCTAATTTTGTTTCTTGCATAACTACCCTGGTTAGAATCTCTAGCACAATACTATATCAATTTTCTAATTCCATCACTTTTAAGGAAGCCTGCTGGGGTTTTCCAGAGCGAGAGAACCAGTAGGATAGCAAGCTAGCTAAATAGATGATACACGTGAAAGGTGACTTATCAGGTGTGTTGGCTATCATAGTTGTGGTTAAGTCTTACAATATAATATTTGCAAGTTGAAGACCGAGGGATGCCCATGTAAAGGTCAGTCCAAACTCAAAGGTCTCAAAAGCAGGGAGGCCAGTGGTATAACCCTATCTGAATAGGAGAAAATATGAGAGCCCAGGAAATCATGGGTGTGGTCCTAGAGTCCAAGACCAGAGAACCTGGAACTCTAATGTCCAAAAACAGAAAAACGGGAACATCCAAATTCCAGGAGAAAGAAAGAGTGAGCCAGCCTTCTCTCTTGGCCCTGGCTACAGGGTGATGTCCAGAGAACACAACGGGCAGACTTCCTGGTCAGTGTACTGACTCACAACCCAGGAACACCCACTCAGATGCACCCGGAAGTACTCCTCCACCAGCTTCTTGGTTGTCCTTTAATATTAACCATCACAAACATGAAAGGCAGTGCTAACACTGAACATGTTTGTCCCTGATCATAGGGGAAGACTTCTCAATTTACCACTCAGTGTGAGACAGTAATAGATTTTCCTTAGATGTTTTTTCAGGCTGAGGAAGTTCCTTTGAGCTCTAATTCACTGGATATTTTTTGTAACATGATGAGACATTGGATTTTATCAAGTGCTTTCTCTGCATAAGACATGCCATTTGTACTCTGCTATGTTTTCTGAATACTGTTCTTATCCCATTGGTACAGCCTGCTGTTTCTCACCTTGACAAGGTCTCTACTTCAGGACATTCCTGGATCATCTTCTTCAGAAATCCCCACTCACCACCATATCCTCCTCAGTCCATCAGTCACATAGCCTTCAAAGCACTCAGCCATCATTGTCATATGTACAGATTCTGGTGACACTTCTATCCAATCTGCTTTTGGTCATTGTGTATTTGCAGTGTTAGTCCTCACAACAGTAATATCTTCAGGGAAGAAGCTTTTTCACTGCTTCGCAGGCTTGGAGGCTGGCAGACAAGAGGTTATGTGTCTTGTGCAAGTTCCTGCAGTTGACAAGTGTCAAATTCAGGATAGAAACCAGACCACCTAGACCCAGAGGCCATCCTTTAAGGACTTATACTTTTGAACTAATCTATCTTCTGTACATTGCCAACCTCATCCACCGCAATACTATATCTCTAGAATCTTAACACCATACACTGTTTGCATTAAAAATTATTTAACGAACTCATGGAACCGTGATCACAAGAGAAGAGTTTCACAGGACTGTGGTAAGTACCACTGACCATACCCACCCATGGAGATGCTCCAGGGTCATTAGTTTTGAGAACAACCAGCTATTTTCCCAAACACACTTGAGCACAGAACATCATCCACTACTTGCTACACTATAGTTGTCCAGAAAGCGATGGTCCCAGGGACACACTTTGAGAAGCACTGGCCCTCAGAGGCAGGTCAAACAGCCCAGTTCTCAAAAGAACACTTCTGCCTCCATTTCTGCAGCTGACTCTACTCTTACCTAAATCAAACTGGAATTTCTCAGAGCCATAGCTTAGTTCAGAAAGAAAGTCCCAATATTAAGATTGCCTTTTCCTCCTGGAGCTCCTCACAGGCACATCAGGAGACAGAACTAATGGTGAGACAGGAGGATGCTTTCAACTATACAGAGAGCGGTGCTCACCTGTGTGGGGGTCATGCCTCATTCCTGGGTGGCCCAAACTTTCTCAGAGCTCTGCTTCCCTGAATGTGACTCCCACAGGGTCATCCTTCATGATCCACCTCAACTTCTCAGGATGCAAGCAAAATCAAAAATGGTTTAGCCACAAAGCCTATATATCACTCCTAAAAACTTACCTCAATACTGACAGTTAAACCATGACTTCAGAGGTGGACTGCTTCAGAATCACAGCTATTTCAGCCTTCTGTGTCTTCAAGTTTATCTGCTTGAACTCTCTGAAAAAGGAGGGGGAAAAAAGCCCTCTGTTTGAAAATCTAAGAAGGAAGACAGCAAACAATATAAGAACACATTTGGGAGCAGAGCAGCATTCTCTGTTCTTATTAACTGGCTGCTTCTGAAGAAGCCTTTCCCTTATTTGCCTGCTTCAGTGCCTCAACTTGTAGGCAATGGTTACAGTACCTTTTAAGTCCCATATAAAAATACTCAATAAAAGGATGCTTCACCTTCTTCAACTTGGTGACTGTTAAGTCATGTTTGTAAAAAAAAGTTCTTCAAATCTCTTATTTTTCTGTGACATCTGAAATTTTAAGTGTTTGGTAGAGCCTAGAATCACCTTTGGTAATTGAGTGTTTTCTAAATTCAAATTCACATCTGATCCAAATGAGGGGTCATCAGAAAGGAGTCTTGGAACACATGAGGATCTGAGAAGACAAAACTGAACTGGAACCCACCGCACAGTTGGATGTCTACATCTGAAAAGAACAGTAGCCTGCCAACTCAGCAAAGGGGTGATTCTGCAGAGATGTGAGAAGCAGAGGATAACCCAAGTGATTCACCAGGTGCAGCCTGGCAAAGTACACCACTCATTCCAGGAAGCAACTGTCTTCAGTACTCCTCTACTCAAAGGCTGGGGAGCGAGGGAAAACGCCACCTGCACTAGAATGTATCCAAGGATAATGGGCGCCAAGGTGCACTTCCCATGGGATTTGCCTTGCAAGGTGTGATTTGTAAGGAAGATGATCGCCTGGTAACACTCAAAGTGGCTGAGTGCCTGTGTGTCATTCTGATGACGCAGCCTGGAGGAGCCCTGAGCCCAGCAGGGCTCTGGCCTGAGATATCAGACTAAAGAGGAAAGTTCCTTCCAGGGCCTGGCTTTAGGAACTGTCTTGTTTAGGGCTCCTGTAGTATTTCCTCCTAGCTCTTCCCAGGTCCGGTCAGCACTTCCTTTTATCACCTTTTGGAAGCCCAGGAAAGAATTCACAAAGGGCCTGCCATAGTAAGCAGATTGCCAAACACAAGAACAGTGAGGGACAAAGCTGCAGCCCTTCCTTCTGTTTTTATGAGGGAGACACACTGAGGAAAACCTACCTTATTGGGTATAGACAAATTGGGGCTCACTTCCAGAAACCCAGGGAACCATCTTATGGTGGGCCAGGGGTGGAAGGAATCAGCCATGAGGAAGCCCCACAGAGCAAAAAAAAGAAAAAAAAAATCACCTCTATGGTGAAATTCAGAAAGCCATTAATGCACTACTTTAAGCCACAAAGACCAACTACTGGGTTTAAATACCCTTTGAGTTTTAAAAAAAATTCATTTTCTCTCCTCCCCACAAATCTGTTTATTACCTCAGCTTTTGAGCTTTGTAACTTGGGCTCCTGCTCAGTGTTCTAAGTAGGGGAAGAATTTGCCTGATTTGGAAGAGTCTCTTACTCTCCCAGTGACAAAAGAAGGGAACATGATTATTCAAAAAAGATAAAGGAAAAGGGAAACACAAGAAGCCAAAAGGAAAGAGTACTAAAGAAACCACAGGTTGAAGAGGAATCCTTAACCTTTCCCCTTCCTGAAGTGAGTGCCTTTCTGCCCAGACATGGCATCTGGAACTCAGAGTACACACAGGGGTTGCCTTGGGGGCTGTGCTCCTGTGGAGACCACAACCCAAGGACCAAGGAGTGTGACAGCTAGTTGTGAAAACTCTTCTCTTGCAGGAAACTAATTTCCTCAAAGGCAAAGGGAACTTAATCAGTAGATAATAAAATTCATGTACAATAATGACTAAAAACGTTAGAGCATATAATGACTAAAAAACAAAACAATAGAATCAGGATACTTTTGGAAAAGGAAAAGAATAAGTATACAATCAAAAAAGTATTTAAATCCAATAACAAGTTGAAATTGAATAAACTAGTCACACTGGTCTAAAAGCAGAAAAAAAAATTCCAGAACAAAGATGAGGCCCTGGGAAAAATGATCACTGTGGTTGATACAAATGGAAGAGTTGGGATGAAGAAATGAAGCTCAAGGTCAGAATGAAGGTCTTGACCCACCTATCCTGGTTTTACTAGCCTTCCAGAAGAATTTTCTTCTGGTCTAGAACAATTTTCACATGATTGCTAATGTCTAGGCAAGAACTCTGACGAGACTTAATAGACTCATTCTAGACTGAGTGCATCTGGACACAAGATGTGGTAGAGAAAGGTGCATTCCTCTGAAAAGACTTAAAGGTGCAAGGGAGCTGCCCACAGTGGGTAGATGTTGCCAGTGAGTTGCTTTCACCTAAGACTGAACTTCTACAGTGTCAACTGCCACTAGCTCCAGGGCATTGAGCAGTCTCACCTGCTCTCACCAGGGTTTCATGTCTCCTACCTCTAACAGAGCTTAGGGATGAGGCCGCCAGATCTAACCTTTCCACTGGCTCTATTCACCTAGATGTACCTTTGTGTTGGGTGCCTACACCAAGAAAAAAGATCCTTCCAGACATTCCACATAACCTGGGGTACTTTCTCCCTACTGTCAGGCACATCTTTCAAGACTCAGTTGTCAGACCTCTCCTTTGCAGGAGTCCTCCCTTGCCTGACTTGCTTCCTCCTCAGGGAAATCTCCCTGCTGAATTCATGTGGAACACGGGATTATAAACAAGCCAGCACCTTATTACACAGTGGGAGGGAGGCCCCATCTCAGGGGGCTGGCTCCAGGATCCCCTGTGGATATCAAAGTCCACTGCTGCTCAAAGCCCTTCAGGGCAATGACAGGCTGTCCGTATATCACTTCTGTACACCCTCCTGAGTGTCTACATCATCTCTAGACTACTTATGGTACCTAAGAACTGTTGATGTAAATAGTGGCTATAATGTATCATTGGGAAAAATAATGACGAAAGTCTTCCCATGTTCAATACCAACAGTTTTCTTTTCCTGGATGTTTTTAATCCACAGGTGGTTGAAATCAAGATGTGAATCCATGTATACAGAGGGGTGACTATTTTCTCAGCCATCAAGAATTAGATGAACAATAACAATATTATAATCACCACTATTATTTGAACATTTGTTAAAAAAAAAAAGGAAATACATAAACAGAACCATCTACCTATTAGAAAGTCTTCACTGGAGGAAGCACACAATGACCTACAAATATCAGGGAGTTAACAGTGGCAGCCACCCCACCCTCCACCCCAGCTCTGTCACTCTTTAGAGGTGTGCTTCCCCTGTTAGTGTACCAAGGTTGTTATTCTGCTAGAGCTCATTATAGGCTGAAAGAAAACCCCCTAGCAAGTGTTGCTTTGTGAAGGAGCTAAAGTTAGATGCAAGGAGCAATGGCAACAGTGGAAAGGTGCTATTTGGAGACAGAGAGCAAGAATAGCAGGAGGGAAGGAACCCCATTCAGGGATCATCACACCCACAGTGTGATGCAAGTGGAAAGGTCAGTTCTCAGCTAGGGCTGGCTGACTTCCAGCTCCATGTTGCTGTGCATAGAGCAGTGGGATACAGGCAATGAGCAGACCCTTTTTGAGAGCACTCATCATTGCCCCACTTTCTTTACCAAGTAGCTCATAAGAAATTTTGTGAGCCTGTCCTGACATGTCCACATTAGGACAGCATCTACAAAAAAGCAAACATTTTCCCAAATGCAGGACTATTCATCAAATAAGTGCTGGTGGTTTTCACTAAAAAAATCATATACTGAATTTGACTGCAACATCCTTTTTGCACTTTCTTTGTCTTTATCGAGAGTACCTGTATTTCACATTGTATTTATTTCTGTAAATGTAAACTGGGCTTTTGTAAGTAGTGATCCTCTCCTGTCCTGTATCTGTTTAGTGCTTTATACACATCAGTCCAGAGCTGCACAGATACCAGTGGGTACCAGTTGGCAGAGATGCAGCGAGTTCTGTCTGGGAGGCTGTCCAACCAACGACAGGCCACCAGCCGCAGAAAGATGCTCACAGTCCAAATAGCAACTGACATGGAAGGCACATGAAGGGAAGGGAGCTAAAATAAGCACTGCAGTCCTCCTGGATAGGCCCAGAAACTCAGCTGCCCCTCTGTCCTTGGGGACAGCTTCCGACAGTGACATGATCCTGACTAATGGCCTTCTGGCTGCTACTGAGGGGCCTACCCATATAACGCATGCCATATAACCCATGCAGTACAAGTTATTCTTTTTTTTTTTTTTTTTTTTTTTCAGAACCAGGAATTGAACTCTGGCCCTTGCGCTTGGCAGGGAAGCACTTATGACACTGAGCCATCTCCCTGGTATACACGTTATTCTGAAAATGTCAGGTCCTGCACACATTTTCTAATGTACTATTCCAAACTTGGAGCTCTGCTGCTTCAACAATGAAAAGATATATTCAAAACACATACATATATACATACATCTGATATATGTATATACACACACACACACACACACACACACGCATACATACTATATACACACATATACAAACATATACATTTAATCTTTGGTGAAGATTGGAGGTGTAGGTCAGTGGTAGAACACTGATCTAGTATATGTAAGGACCTAGGCTCAATTCCAAGCATGACAAAGAAAATGAAACAAAAACAACCCACTTTGATGATTTTGCTACTTAACATAATCATAAGATGAATAAATAAATAGCAAACACTGAAGACTAATTTAGCTTGCTGTGAATGAGATTTTATATTATCTTTACTATCCAAGTACAGTGAAAAGCCAACTTCATACAAGTGACTGTGTTTTTTATAGACAATCCCAGGGGCCTCTCTAGATGCAGCTACCACAGCTGGCACAAAGCTTATAGGTGGTGAACAGAGATCTTGTTGGTACATCCTATGGGCCTCACATCATCCCCAAAGTCCTGGGTCGCTGTGGCCCTTCTTTGGACTTCTTCATGTATTCAGCACTACTGTGGACAAATATTTTTTCTTCTCTACTGGTTTCATGTGTACATTTTTCACAAAAATAAGATGATTATTCTAAGACTCACTCCTTTATACCTAACTGGACACCAAATAGCAAACTGAAGAGCTTAGTGCTATGTAAACTGCGTTTGGTGGGAAAAATACACCCTTAAAGGCTCGAGTCTGCTCTTGCACCAAATACTGTGCCCAACAGCCTTGATAGGCAAGGAGAAGGCGGGTCCAGACTGGGCCGTAGCGACCTTTACAGCCATCTCTTATCATCAGAGTCATGGCTCCAGGGTCTAAGTCACCAAGCTAGCTCTCCAGAGCTCCAAGAATACGAAGCCCCTTCTTGATGCCAAAGCTTTCTTAGCCCTCCCCCACATGCTGGTGGCTGCATTTTAAGAAGGGTATTTACAAGTTCAAAAGTCCACAATGAACTCTGCAACATATCTTGCAAGTTTGCAATTGACAAGCCACCAGATTTAAAAGCATATAAAGTAATAGTGCATTTATGAGACTTTAACCTACACTCAATGCTTAACGCAACATAAATTCCTTGATCCCCTTGTGATAACTTTGAAATGCACAACTGAAGCCTTAAAGGGGAGAAGAGTTTTTTCATAAGATTCTACACATTTTTTGTTCAGTATCCCATGTAAATCTAGAGACCTGTGAATAACCACTGATTTGTTTCCGACTTCTCTGCTGGGAACAAATGGACCCTCATTACTATATAAGTCCATTCACAGTTTTACAACCCACAGCAGGTGATATAGCTTTTTGCCTCGAGAATAAGAACTTCTCCTTTCACCTGGGGCTTACTTCTCTTTTGTCAGCTACAGCCTGCAGACAAGTTAGAGTCTGAGACTCCCTCATGAGCACCCCATCAAGGGCTGCATGACCCTTGAACATAATTGAACATATTTACCAAATGCAAGCCAAACCAGTGTGCACTCAGTGTCTACAGAGAACGAGACAATCATTACATTCAGAGAAGGAGAAAAACTCAGAGAACAGGGAAGGCTTCAAGTCTTGTAAATTAAAGTAATTTAAGGATCCAAGCAGAAGGGATTGAAACACAAAATTGAGGGTAAGAGGAGGGAGAGACCTATTCAATGGCTCCTTTTCCTAGAAGAAAACCACACAGGCTTAACACTGAAGAAGTAATTACCAAAGGCTTTGCGGAAGTCTCATGCTTTGCGGGCAAGAATGCAAAATGGTGCGCCACTTTGAAAAACAGCTTCATGGGCTTTTCTGAAATATAGTTAAGCTTATAGACACCACACGAACCATCAATATCACCCCTAGCTACTTACCCAAGTAAAAAGTAAAAACAAAGTGTATTTCCATACAAACTGCACATAAATATTAGAGGAATGTTATTCCTAATGGCTGAAAAATGGAAACCCAGAAATAATCTAATAAATAAGTGAACTCTATACAGCAGAATACTAAGTGACCAAACGGAACAAACTAATATATAACCAAACAGAAGCTCAGGTACATTATAGTGGAATCAAAAAGCCATCTCTTGCCTGATTCCATTTATATAAAATTGCAGAGAAGCAAAGCTGTTAGGGGAGAAGAAGGGGCAATATGTGCCAGGGAGTGGGGTTCGCTGGAGGGACGGAGTACGAAGACTCAAGCACAGTTCTAAAGGAGTAGCATTCATGTCTTGATTATGGGAGTGGTTACACAAGGTACGCACAGGACTTATCAAATGAAAACTGTACAGTAAAAGGACGCACTTTACAATTGGAAATGATACAGCAAGAAGCCTGAGTTTGTAAAAGCAACTCACCAATCAAGGCAACAAAATTATCTCATGGAATTGGGTGACTGTTATCTTCTAAAAGATTCTATAAACCAAGTAACTAACTTTCTTTTCTAACTCCCACCCCCTAATTTCTTTATACACAATATTTATAGACAGATTATTGGTTGTTCATTTGTAGGGAACAAAAACTTCTTTATTCACATAAAACTCCTTCAAGGAATTTCCACATGTTCTGATAACAATGGGAACTCTTTTACAAGGCAGGAGCCTTATTTGCAGTTCTGCCTCCTGAAAATACTAAATTAATAATTCCAAAGATAAATAATTGCTAAGTGTTGAACTGCATGCTGTTCTGAGTAGTGTGGCGTAATTTCATGTCACCCAGCTCCCTCCTGCTGGGACATGAGTCGTCCCCGGACGCCGCACATCCAGGCTGCATGCACTGCCCGGCTGCTGGTCACTGGTGGTCACCTTTTCTCAGGTCAGCTCAGTCACAGTGCTGGGGAGCAACAGATACACACTTCCTTAATAACAGGCCCAAAGCACATGAAAGTTGCAAGTCTTTTAAATTAACTTAAAGATCCAAGTAGAATGGTCTGGAATGCAGAATTGAGGGTAAGAAGAGGGAGAGATCTATTCTGCAGCTCCTTTTCCTAGAGGAAAACCACACTGGTGACTTGTATGTGCCACTTGCTTTAAGTGAAAAGATACAAGACAGTTGGTGGTCACATTCATATTGTTATAATTGGTCTATTTTAATGTTAGCTATGATTGATAATCTTTTGCCCTGTCTAATTTATAAATTAAACTCTTTATCATAGGTACTTTCTACAGGAGAAGAACATCACACAAAGTTTTATACAATCCATGGTTTCAGACATCTATCTACTAGGGCTCATGGAACCTGTCTCCTACAGATAAGGGGACTACTTAATTAAAAATACATGAGCATGTGGCGCTCTCTTCTTGTGCTAAATATGTGCCTGAGGAATGAAAGCAACCAAAACTCTGACCGTACTGTCTGCCACCACCGCTACAAAACTACTAAATCACCAACAGGTCCAGGTGGTGTGATCCAAAGCATGAACTATATTAACAATAAAAAAACGCTCAGTTGATTATTGCTGAAATCATTGATTATTTCTAAAATAAATTATTGCTAAAATCTTCAAGCAGAAAGATAACCCTTGACAAATGAACAGGAAACCTTTATTGGGAGTTGAAAACTTAAAAAAAAAAAAGAAAGCCCAGTATTATTTAAAACCATACTATACAGCATGACTTAATCTCTCTGTACAGTACGATTTCGTCTGCCTATATACTCAAAATAATGTAGGTGATTCTGGTTTGTTCTTTAATTTAATACCCAGCAGTCTGTTTACCTGTGGGTGCTGTTACTGCTCTAGGTACTAAAGACTCAACAATACACAAAAGTCCCTATTTTTATAGTTCTCACATTGTCTTGGGAGTAACTGATAGATTATAAATGGCAAATGGACTGAGGAACTGACAGATTCATAACAGACTGAACATTAGCTAATAAAAATGAGGCTGGAAAAGGAGGATAGGAGACTGGGGAAAGGGGTCCTTTCTAAATAAAATGGTCAGGTGTCTCAGAGGAGCTACCACTGGGGCAGAGATTTGGGAACAAGGGGAGCTGTGTGACTAGAGGGAGGCAACTCTCAATTCTCGAGAAAGGGGTGTGAGCAAAATGTCCAAGGCACTAGCAGGATGGCCAATCAGGCCAGAGTGGAGTGAGCAAAGAAGAGGAGGAGTGCCCAGGAAGTCAGTGAGACATGCAGGCCAGGCAGAGCTGAGAGCTGACCACACAGGCCCTGTGCCAGAGAAGGACACTGGATTCTTTATTCTGAGAATTATCAGGTACCCCTGTTGGATAGAAGCAAGGCTGGGGCCTGACTTTGATTTGTTTCAAAGATTTACTCTAGTTGCTCCATGGAAAACAAACTTTAAGAGTGGGTTGATGAGGTAGACAGAAGGAAGCACAGAGCTTGACAGAAGGCCACTGCCACCATCCTAGTAGAAAAGGGAGCCCTGAGCTAGGTGGTGACGGTGGAGGTGACACGCGCACAGACAGGGTCCAAGTGAATTAGGGTGTGGCTGACAGAGCTGAAGGATGCCACATATTCAGCAACAGTGATCCAAGCTTCAAGAAAATGCATATTATACTTGTATCAAGCAGCTAATGAAGTGAGATAACATTTCAAAAACAGGCTACTTTGACCCCCATAGCATTAGCGCTTATGACTTTGTAAGCTTTGTAATGAAAACAGTTCACTCGGGCCCAGTCTATATACTATTTTGATCTTGCAATAGTATCTCTACTGACTGGACCACTGACTGTACAGCTAAGAAACAGATCTCTGTGAGAAACTTCATACTTCCCGCTATAGTTAGGATCAGTGCCCCACAGATGGCCACTCTCAAAGGTTTAGCCCCCAGCATCCAACACTACTGGGCAATGGTGAAACTTTTAGGTGACAAGGCCTCATAGGAAGTCTTCAGGTCATGGAGAACAGGTCCTCTGAAGGGACTGGGGACCCCGGTTGCTGCCTCGCTTTTGCTTCTAGCCTTGAGGTAAACGGTTTTGTTCCATCATACAGCCCCCACTATGCGGGGCATTCACACACCCACGAAATGAGGTCAATGTACTATGGGCTGAAATGTCCAAAACTCTGCACCAAAATAAGTCTTTTCTTTTAACAAACTGATTACCTTGGGTATTTGTTACAGTAGTGCAAAGCTGACTAACACCATCCACACTGGAATATCCAGGAAGCAAAGATTTCTGGCAAAGTTAATAAAGCTATACAATGCTTTGTCAACTACGGCCAGCATCATGGGGCGAAGATCCCCCTTATTTAACTCTTGCTAAAACAAATGAATGCTAGCAAGAATGTACAGAGCATGGACACTCTTTATTAGAAAACTCAGTGAAAGAGAAGTCAAATTACAAGAACCTCTAATGGGTTTACCTGTTAAAGTTTTAGGGATGATTAACTGGTGTAACTCATATGAAAGTACTTCTCTGCTTTGTAATGTATTTTCTTCTCTGCCTTAAGATTTATATATCTGAATGTTATGAAATAACAGCTGACTACAAAAGGCCAGAAACAACACACAAGTACACAGCCAGATCAGGGTAGGATCCTGTGAGTCAGTGCAGTATGCAAACAGGAGGCCCAGCAAGGCTCAGCTTCCACATTATGAAGGGCTGCACACAACCCAACATCACATCTGTTTCATCCAAGACAAGATCCGTGCCCAGGATTCAAAACACAAGCAAAAGCTCAAGTTGTTTTGATTGGAATAACTGCAGTCTGCTAACATGTGCTTCTTCCAAGAAGTTATCAACTTCCATATTTTCCATTCTTTCCTCTCTTTCCCCTAGTTCTACCCTAAAAGCAGCAGCAGAGTCCGACAGGGAACCAGATCAAAACACACTTTGGAACACTGGGCATGAAGACCTCTGGAGACCACATTTTTTTCTGTTCCTAACTCAGAAAAAATGTTTCAAACCAGTTGGAACCATTCATACTAGAAACTATCTTATAAACTTCATCTGCTTTTCATTTTTTAAAGGTTTAACTCAAAAGAAATTAGCTCCCCCAAATAAATATTACTCATCTACCTCTCCATCATCAGCCAAGAGCAAATTCTCTTTTTAGTCACATGGGGCTGGCAGAGGTGACTTAACTTGTGTTTGAGGCTTTCCTTTTAGTAATACTTTTGAAGTCTTAATGGTTTTCCAGCTTTTCTACCACACTATACCTTTTAGGATTGCCTTCTGGAAAGATGTCTTTTCAAAAAGTCAATGTTCACTCTAAAGAATTCCTCATTCAAATCTCTGCATTTAGTGACTTTTCCCACAGTATTGGCTAGTCAGATAGACTTTTCTGGCTTGGTGCTTTTAGATGTCAAGATATTCTCCTTTTTCTAATCTGGACTTGGGAACTGCTTTCACAGAGCTTCTCCTTGTTACACTAACCAGCTATTTCTTTTTCCAGAAGAAAGCAGGATTAGGGCTTTATACGCTAAGCTTCTTCTCAGGCACCAGTTTGGATATTTACCTTATTTTTTCCCAGCAGCTCCAGAAAGACCATCTCTATTCTTATGTGCAAAAACTCAGAGTTAAAACACATACCCAAGCAATGTCAAACCCTGCGCCAAGACTAGATTAGTGCGGTTTTCTCTTTGGACTCCTCTGTAATGACCTAAAGATGTATTATATCTGGATTTCTCAGAGGTCTGTTAAATATTAACCATGATGATGTGAAATGCTGGAAAACTGGGGCAGTCTGAATCTCATTAATCCAGTCTGCTGTCATTTCTCTGTGAGCTTCTATAATACATTCCAAGACTGTCACTGACAAAAGCCAGTCATCACTGACTCACTTGAGATGCTAATGAAACCCACAGGTTCCCTCTCAAGAAAATTCCAAAACAAAATGGTGCTTGCCATTGTTATTCTAGAGCAAGGGCAACAAGCTGAGCCCTCTGGCCTGATCCAGTGCATGACTGATTTCTGTCAATAAAGTTTTATTCGAATACACACATGTTCATTCGTTCTCATATTACCTATGGCCTTTTCATAGGCACAGCTGAATAATTACAAAGAAACAACATGACCCCTGCGGTAGGAAATATTATCTGACCCTTTACAGGAAAACTGTGCCAACCTCTGCTCCGCAGCCTTAAGCCAACAGTGTCTGGCTTTGTAAATCCCACTTTGTGTATCTTTGCAAAGTTTCTTAATGAGGGCATAGTTTTCCACAGGATAAAAGTTAAAAGGAGAAACATTACCACCCACAGTGCTGCCCCCAGGGCCTAATATTAAGTAGGTCGCCAGCGTGTGTCTCCTTGCTTATCTCCTCATGCTCCTTTAGTATTTGGTTCTATCTCTCCCCTCGGCTGCCACATTTTCCCTACAGAGTTGGCAGTTCCCTCCTCCTGGCAGCTGAGTTTCTTTTAACACTGGCTACTTCACGCTGTCATTATCTGCTCACTTTGTCTTCTCATCGAAAATATGGCTTCCTCTGGGATAAATGCCACATCTTATTTACCTGTGTTTCCCGAGGGCCTGGCACATACCAGGGCCTTGGCAAAAACTGCTTCAGCGACTGAGTGAAGAGATAAATCAACATTAGCAAATAACATATTAATCATAAAGTGGTAAATATCAGAAATTTCCCAGATGGAATATCACAAATAATAAATTCCTTAAAAAAAAATCAATTTGAAGTTCCAGCGTACTACATAATATAAGGATGTATTAAGGAATAAAGATATAAAGGTGAACATTTTAGTGAAATAAATTAGCTCAGAAAAACCTGAATTAATTTTGACAATGTTCATCCTTGACTTATTCATATTCCTTAAATTTCTAAGTTGCATTATGTAAATGAGTAAGAGGGCTTCATGTTTCCAAAATAAAGACAGATTTCCATATTGCATTATTTACTATGGCTTACTGGAACAAATCACATATGTCTTGGCTTAAAATAACACACAATGATTATACTTCAAGTCTGAAATGAGTCTTGCTGGACTAAAAAGAAAGGTTCTGGCTGGCAAGGCCACCCTTCTGCTGGACTCAGGGGAGAATGCATCCTCTCGCCCTTCGCAGCTTCCAGAGGCCTCCTGTGTTCCTTGGCTCGTACCACTTCCAGGCTGCAATGGCCAAGGACACTGTCATCATGTGTGTCCCTCCACTCTCCTGACCCTCTTCTTCATTTCAAAGTGGCCCTCTGACTGCCCTGGTCCCCAGGAAACTCCAGGAAGCTCTTTCCATGTCAAGCATGGCTGATGAGTAAGCTTAACCCCTTCTTGCCACGTAGCCTCACCCACCCGGTTTCTGTGGAGTAGGCTGTGGTCCTCTTGGGGCAGGGTGCCACACCATTCACCCAAACATTTATCTTAGTAGCAATCAGGCCAAAGGGCCCATGTCACATGCACAACTCCAATGCACAATCTCATGCACAACCCAGGAGCAGTCTCTCTATCTGCAAGGAGCTACTCCCCCTCAGCAGGCCACAGCACCACAAGGGGGTGTAACTCCCTCGAGCATCTCCACCACAGCAAGATACATCTCCTGCCTGCCAACCCATCATATCTCTTCACCCTCAACTGCTGAAGTTGTAATGATTTTCTCATGGCCACCCACTCTCTAGTGAAAAGTTCAGTTCCTTTCCTCCACTCTAGCGAGGCTCTCAATCCCCTTAGGGGTTTATTATAACAAAAAACTTATTAATTATACTTAAGATGTATTTATCCATGTCCTGTAGCTGTCCATGTTACTTAAACATAAGTAGTGTGATCAACAAACATGCTGAATGTTTTAACATTCATTGCAGTAAAAGACACATTGCCTCTAATCCCTCACAAATTGTTTTGAACACACATATCCTTATCAGACTTGTCATTTTTTGAAGCCATTCTGGAAGTCCTCTTTTGTGAGTGTCTTTACAACGTGTAATAAAAATGGGACTGCTGCTCAAGGGGGGACTCTATTGAGGGAAAGTAATGGAAACAGATCTCTTATAGATAAAATTTTAAACATTGAAGCATTCACTGTATCTTTCAGTCATACCATGAATATGATCATTCCTTCTTCTACTTTGAAGCTCAAATAGGAATGTGCGCTGGGTGGCATGCACACACACAGACGTGGGATACAAATTCCTTTAGAATAAAGACTCTTCCTTTCGTTGCTGAGGACTGAGCCCAGTGCTCAGCACATGGTCTACCATTGCGTCTGCTCCCCTGCTCAAGCTCAAAGACTGTCTGACTTCCTGAGGATAGGTACTCGCTGACTGATATTTGTCTTGCTCTCAGTGAAGAAAGTTTAGGAAGCCTTCTTGCACTTACATTGCCCTGATGACACTTTATTATAAAAATATGTTCCTGGAATACATAAGACTTGGCAGAGATTTCTCCAATAAGAGGTAACCAGAGCAAACCACAAGGGCTTGGCAGGCTGCACGGGGACACAGGAGGTCAGCTTGGGTCCGGAGAGCTCACCTTAGGGGCCCGGGCAGCTGGCTCTGGGAGCACTGCGCTGGGTTTTGATTTGAGGAGTTGGAGCCAGCTTTTCTGTTTTTGACAACAACTTTTGGTCACACAGAGGACGACATTTCAGCTGGCACTAGCCTGGGATGTAGCACCCATCTGGCCATATAGAGCAGATTTTCCAGAGCTCTGTGCCTACTGGCACACACTTGTGACCCTTGGATGTAACTAACATGACAGTTCTTCCCACCTGCCCACCACACTACAGACAGCTAGGCTTAGGAACACTTCAAATTAGAGGTAGACAAAGTACTTGGATCAAGGGAGTGTTTAATAGCTACAATTTAATTGTGAGCATGTTAAAATTTCAAATCATGTTCTGTAAACTTGGGGACACAAACAGCGACAGGGCCTAAACTGTCTCCCCATCCCAGCATCCCAGATCCCCCATGTCCAGTTTTATACATTTTCTTTCTTCTGGTTGGGCCTCAGCCCAGGGGCCACCCCTCACCTGGGAACTCTACTGTCACAGAGACGTACTGCTCACTTTCCAGCCCCAGCGACGCATCTGGGCCTGAGAGGTGAAAGACATCAGAGGGATTCTATTCTCCAGCTTTGTTCTGCGGGCACTGGCAAAACTCCAAGCCAGAGGGAGAGATGCTAATCAGTCACCTAGTTTCACCAGGTAAGAAGGACAGGGATGGCCTTTCCAGGTGAGTGCTGCTGCTCATGCTTCGAGGACTCCCACACCAGGTGTTCCTGAGCCTGTGCTGCTTCCCTTCTGCTCTCATCCAAGCTGCGTTCTCTACCAGTGCCTTGAAGAAACCAAAACAACAAGGCATCTCAGAGGGGAGGGCCCCAGGCTGCCTCACTCAGGGTGAAGAAGTGCTCCCATTCCTCCGTTCTAGGAACACGTGCTGGATCTAGGTGACAGGGAGTCTTGAAGCTTGCAAGAGCCTGTACGCCCAGTTGAAGGACTGACCTGACAGAGCCACGGTCAGCATAGCATAACCAGCTAATCTTTCGTTGTGTGTTGTGGTACTGGCCTTGTGCATGCTGTGCCCCGGGTTACACACTTGCTCTTCAAACTAATCTGGAATGCTTCTTTTGGAGAATAAGCATTTGTCCACGAGGAAATAAGTGAATATAGAAGAAGCCTAGAAAGGAATGGGGGACACTGAAGCCCCTTCCTTTGTTGCAGTTTCCCTCTCACATATAGTTCTTAGTGTGACCTGGGCTGAATGCATCACCATGTCCTGGCCTTTTTTTTTTTTTTTTGTGGCAGCTCATATATAAAATTAAAAATATCTGGGTTTATAGCTGTTGTAGGTAAAGGGGGAATTTATTTGCTTCACAAAATTAAAACACTCTCAGATGAAATACATATGGCATATTCTTATGAGAACAAAAGACATAGTTAATAAAGTCATTTCAAAGGTAAGGGGAGGGGGTCGGGGAGATGGCTCAGTGGAATGGCTCAGTGGAATATGCGCTTCCCTGGCAAGCACAAGGACCTGAGTTCAATCCCCAGTTCTGCCAAAAAGAAAAGGAAATCCTTAAAATGTAAGGGGAAAAAAATAAAAGGTAAGGGGAGCTTCAATTTACAGGCTCTCTTGCCCTTTCAATAGATGGGAGTTTTTTATTGAAGACTTGGTGAGCAAAACAACATCCTAAAGCAAAAAAAAAAAAAAATCACTGAGTATAGATTAGAAGAGCTAAGGGTCAGAAATAGGGACTTGGTAAACATCCGTATGTTAGACACAGGGGAGTTAATCTATGTCTACAAAAGCCCATCTGGATGAGACTGCCAGCTACCACGTGCAGCCTGGCATAAGCTCCCTGCACTCCACACCTGTTGGTCTGGCTGTGTCTTAGAGAAAAGTACCTGCAAGGCATCTTTAGCAAGGTGGCAAGGACAGTGAGTGTGGGGCTCTAAGGCTGAGCCTGAGCCTGCTACTTTGAGAGAGCTGGTAGTCATCACACAGGCCTGGAACATGGAGTGCGATGGAGGAGGGGAGCCTGCATCAGAAAGGCTCAGGATGCGGTGCCAAGCCTCCGGACTTTAGTTCAGGCCAAAGATTCGCTCTAAAAAGAGTCTTGGGAAGGTGACAGGAATCAGTGCATCTCAGGGCTAGCAAGGCAAGTGGGAGGGAGGGAGGGAAAAGGTGGCAGCATTCACAGCTGCTTTACAGTCAGACGGGGACCAAAGTCCAGCAGGTGGGGCTGTAAGATGCAAGGGGGCTGCACGTAGGGAAGAGGAGAGAGACCAGGAAAGCTGTCAGCAAGGTGTATCACTTGTAAGTGGCACTTCAGGGCGTGGAGCTGAGCTTGATGAAAATGGAAAGGGGATGGAATTGTGATGGGGAGCAAGAGCTTGAGTAAGAGAGGCCAGGTAGGAAGGTGAAACTGGCCATGAGTGGGAGAGTGTGCTGGACAGGTAGCAATGTTCCTACAGGATGAGAGCTAAAAAGATTTGATGATGAAGAATCAGTGTGCAGCCTGGCCAGCAAGGGCATGAGAATCACAACTGACATTGTGTGTGACAGACAGACAGACAGATACAGAGAGACAGATAGAGGCGCGCGCACACACACACACACACACACACACACACAGCCAGAGACAGAGAGACAGACACAGAGAGGAGAGAGAGGGAGACAGAGAGGCAGAGACAGAGACCGAGACACAGAGAGAGAAACTGAGATAGAGAGAGACACACAGAGACAGACAGGAAGAGAGACAGAGACAGAGAGGGACATAGACAGAGAGGAACAGAGAGACAGAGACAGAGGGACAGAAAGAGACAGCAACAGAGACAGACACAGAGACAGAGGGATAGAGACACAAAGAGACAGAAAGAGACAGAGTGACAGAGAGACAGCGACAGAGACAGAGAGACATAGAGGAGGGAGAGGAGACATTTTATAAAAAAGAAGTAGAGGAGGAAGGGGAGAGTAAATTAGTGGTTTTACTAAAGGTTCATCTTCCTAATACTCTCAAAGGCCAACCCTAGAAGCTTAGTGTATGTACCTCTCAATGTGAAATTCCTTATACCTAAAATTTCCTTCTCAAAAAACCTGCCTAGGGGGCCGGGGAGATAGCTCAATAGAATAAGCACTTCCCTGGCAAGCGTAAGGGCCTGATTTTAACCTCCATTTCTGCAAAAAAGAAAAGAAAACTGCTAGCCTGGAAGTAGAGGGAATGCTCCTCTCCCTACCTCCTCAGTCCACTGACCTGGAAGGGAAACCAGAAACCCAGACCTTCCCTCGGGGCACCTACTCAGAGAGGTTATTAGATCTTCAGAAGCAGACCAGAAGCACACACACACAGCGTGCTCCTCAGGGACCACTTATTTGCCAGGAATCACAGGGCATCCTGAAGACCACTCTGGGCACCTTCATTGCATTCATGCACTTCCACAGAGGCAGGGGACCTAGCCCCCCACTGGGGACAGACATTCTGTCCCCACGTGACTCACTGAACATTTCCTCTCCAACCTGACCAAAGGGGAAGACTCAGTTGTCACAAGCAGCACACGCCCTTCCTGTCCCCTCCTCACCGCAGACCATTAGGAGGCTTCCTGGGAGGGGCCAGAGCTCGCTGCCTCAGGCCTCTGCTTCCCTCTGGTATGGTTCCTAAGCACCCGGTAAAGATTCTTCCTTTTATAACCTTGTCTCCAACCCAGAGTCCCTCCCCAGCATTTCCAGAGCTCAAGTGTAGCCACACCCCGCAGGCAGGCAGGTGGCCAGTGCAGAAAGCTTGGCTGTGTGAGAGGAAGTCCTGCTTGGAGTAAGGGGCTTGTCCCCTCCATTAGGAACTTACCCTGTCCATGAGCTCCCTCAGGAAATGTACCCTGAGCACCATGACACACCAGACAGCCCGGCAGTGCAGGGTAAGAAATACAAACAAAACAGGAAGAAATTCTCTTCCCCTTAGAGCTAAATTCTAGTGATTTTGAAGAGGTGACTTTCCACACACCATGAATAAAAGGAACCAAAACCATAACACAATGCAAGGAGAAAGTGAGAAAAGGAAAAAGGAAAAAAGGACTTCTGAGAGAGATAAAAGAGTCTGAAAACCACTGTGAAGAGCAAGACATGGTGGTATCCTACTTTAATCCCGCACTTTGAAGGCTGAGGTAGGAGGATCATGACTTTGAGTTCAGTTTGGATTACAGAGAGGGATCTTGTCTCAAAATAAATAAAGCAATATACAAATATTCTGTTAAAACGTAACTATGCTATAACAGAAAAAAAAAAAAAAGTATCATGTCCAAAGTTGGCCACAGGACAGTCTCCAAAGACTGGCTGCTTCCTCTCCTGGTTGATGACTGTCCTGCTGTCCGTCCCCACAGAGCAGTCAGGGGAGGCGGCTGCAGGCGGCAGACACCTGACAATCAAGGGAAACAAAGCAGCTGGGACCTGAAGTTCACATGAATGAGCCCACAGCTCTGGTCTCCCTCCCAACACAGCAGCACACACACACTGCTTCAGAGACTTTTGTCACTTTTGTCCCTCAGGGTCACCTGGTACTAGGTCACAAATCATGTGCATTAGATATCTTAATATTTCAAAAATTCTCCTTAGGCTGAATTCAAATACATTCTTGGATATTCTCTACCCCAAGCCTTTGGACAGGGGACTAAAGAACTGAACTAAAATGAACTTAAATGTGAGTTTCTCTCACCATAAATCCAAGCAGTAGGTGTGAGAAAAAGAGGGGGAAAATAACTCAATACTTTAAGAATTGGAAAGCAAGGATTGTGATTACACAGAAGAACAAAATATTGTAACAGTTTCTGGAAAGATCATTTTTCAGGAAACAGTAAGTGAGCAAATGCTGAATTTGAGCTGAATGCTCCCAGAAATGGAGCAACCAAGGGGCCAGGTATGGAATTCTGGCTTTGAACAGACAGCTAAGGTGGGGATTAGGTAGCTGGGGTGGTACAAATAAACTGAAAGAAGGAACTGGCCAATGGCTGCTAAGTTCTACGGCTCCAGAGTCCCAGACAGATAAAGTGGCTGTGTCAAGCTAATATCGTCAGTTGTCACGGGCCTTAGATGAGCTAGAGCCAGGGGACTTAGCTACTAAATTGTATTAAATTTATATGAGATTAGAGCATAGGATATAACCCAGTGATAGAGGGCTTGTCTAGCATGCATAGGTCCTAGGTTCCATCCCTAAACCTCAGAAAAAAAGATATCATGTATGAGTAAAAGGTCTCTACACTTTGTTCTTTTATATCTCATAAATTTCCACATCCTTCTTCTAAATGTGGCAATGACAAAACAGTAATGAAAGACAGTCCTAGGGATGTATAAAAAATGCAGGGCAAAGAAAGAAAGAGAGAAAGAGAAAAAAAGAGAGAGAGAGAGAGAGAAGCTTTCGGTGGGTAACAATTCTCAGGTATGCCTGAGAATTTAAGAATGATTTAAAGGTTTATTTAAGAATGATTTCTTAAGTGAATTAGAGCTGCACAGGCTACTGGTCCACATCACTGTCTTTTGCTAATTTGCTCCTACTGCTCTTGACTTCCCCTATAGAAGGCAAATGTTCTGAAACCATCAATACTTACCTTTTATTCTGTTAAATGAAACTCAAAAGAATTCACCATCCCTTCATGGGGTTCTCCTTTCCTTTCAGAAAACAACCAGTCTCCAATGTGACTAGAACCTAAGGAAGAGAAAAAAACAAGTTTTAAAACGTGTGGGAGGAAACTGCCAAAGCCGCAAGCCATGTGTATCCAACAGGATGAACGAGTCTGACCTGGAATCAGCTGCTAAAAGCAATGGACCACCTTGGACCTTACCAATAATCCCTCCACGCCCTCTGTTTTAGCAAACAGAATTGGAAAATGACATAGAATTTCTAGTATCATTTTTCTTTTTTTTGCAGTTTCAGGGATTGAACTCTGGCCCTTGCACTTGTCAGGCAAGCCCTTATTCCACTGAGCTATTTCCCTGGCCCTTCTAGTATCTTTTCTATCAAGTTGTTTATTCATTTTGGCTCTAGAGATGAAACCCAGGGCCTTGTGCATCCTAAGCACACGCTGTAACCCTGAGCTACACACCACAGTCTCTTTTTGATTATTTAAATCATGACTAAAATTGCCTCACTGGGAGCCATTTTAATCTGGCTTCCCCTGAAGCATTTGATGCTCGCTCCTGCTAATAACTAAGTTACCCAAACTTGTGCAATGCAGAGCTGCCTTTCTTGCCCAACATCCACCTCGCTACTGTGGTGACCTATGTGTAACAAGCATTGCAAATAATTCACTCACTGCCATGGAGGAAGTAATGTGAGATCCACAGAGCAAAAGAGACCCTAGGTACTAGAAGGGGAAAGAGTCTATTGTGTCTCCTTTATCTGCAGAAGTGGGAGCAAATGTAATTATAACAGAACAAACTATTTTTCCCCCTGAGGGCACACTGAAAATTCCCAAGATTTTGATTAAGAAGGAAAAATGCTGCTGTTTTTAATAACAGAGTGAGTGTTGGCCAATTTGACTGTGGATGCTTTGCTGCCATGAGCCTGTCCGTCCCTGGAGATTGTATCCCCGTGCCCCCTTGCCCTCAGGAGGACTGCTTGCTTTATTCTCTGGATAAAGCTGTTGCTGTGACCAGTGCAACTTCAGAAGCCAAAGGTCACCAGCCTTCCAGGTGACCAAGTCAGGTGTCACTAGTGTGGCAGGGTCAGCCCTGCGAGGTGCCCTTCAGAGCCCTTGCAGGCTCCGGGCCTGGTCCTCTGCCTCCTCCTACAAGTCCCAGGATCTCAGGCTGCCAGGCGTGTGCCTGGCAGCATGGCAGGCCGTGTTTTTAAGAGTTTTCCTCTGCTCCTCCCTCTGCCTCGCCTTGCCAGGCATTTGCTTAGTTTGTTTCTTCCCGTGCACCTCAGTGACAAAAGGCATTCAAGTACCAAAGGGCACACAGAACCAGGCTACTGGCAGGAACTGTCCACCCTCAAAGATGCCCATGGTGAGGTGACCAAAATTCCCCCAAAGCTCTTAAAATACTGAGATGCTCTGTTGTCCAATGGGCAGGACTGTCAGTGTATGGTCAGTCATTAGAAAAGATAAATCTGAAGCAGAAGACACTAAAGACTGATAACTACTCAAACACTAGCGAGACAGCACTAGTCAAATGCAGAGTTTAAAACTGTACCAAGGGCTGATTACAACTTTATCAAAAGCATGGTTATATATGGATGAGGCTACTAGCCAAACAACAAATAAACACATAGAGAATATATCTGGTAATATGGGATCAGAACATTGTTACTCAAAGGGAATGACTTCAGCTTACCCTTTTCAGTTCACAGGTAAACAAATGTATGCCGGAAGAAATGGAGTTGTCCATGACCAGGCAGAACACACCGGCAGAAATAAGACTAGACTTGAGTTCTCACCACTGGTTTTGATAGAGTACAATGTGATAGATTCATACAAAAAAATTAAAGGGAATCCCTGTCAACTGAGTATCCATTGCTACAGTTATGAGTTCCTGGAAAACATGGAGCCACTTCCTAATAACCACTCATTTCTAAACCAAATCTCCACCCAAAAATCCATCCTTGTGTACTATCAGCCACTACAGCTACTCCTGCCCGAGAGTGGCTTTGTTCTCCTACACATAAAAGGTGCCTACCACAGAACTTGGTAGGCACCTTTTATGTGCAGGAGAACAAATACAGAACTGTCTGAGGCTAATGAGATGACATTAATGAATTGGGGATGATGCAATTTGATAGGAAATAGTAATTTAATAGAAATATTAAAGTCAGTAGTCCCTGTACTAAATACATAAAACAAAAGTCAGTGGTAAGAATGGGATTTCAAAAATAACTTTTATATTAAAAAAAAAAACAAAACTTATTTCCTAAGGAAAATGACTAAAACCTTGAATGGTTTGGGTAATACCATACTGGTCATCTTTATGATGTGATATAAATGTCAAAGGATATACAGAAAGTGCTCCAGTGTAAACACTGAATTTAAGTTAAAGGAAAAATATTAACACTCATATTGTTCTATTGTTTTATCCAACTCAGATTTTTAGCCAATGGGTACAGGATGTAAAGAAGCAGATTTTAATTTGTTATAAAGGAAAAACTTTGATCCTACTGATTTGATTTTGAACTGTTTCACTGGCACTTGTTCTTCAATAAAAAATAAAAAATAAAATAAAGGAAAAAATTTGAAGCATTATCCAAAAAACTCACTCCTATCAAAACAATCAACGCTTGTTATTTCTACTGTTCATTCTAAAAGCTGTCCACTATCAAACTAGATCACATAAATTTTGTTAAATATAAGCTAAAATAAACATATTTTCAGTTTATTTTTCAAGATAATGTCTCAAAGCATTTTTTTCATTATAGTATTTTAAAATATTGGTCCCAATTAAGTGTATTACTTCAAGCAATTTTTTTTGTTTCTAATTATTATCAGATAACAAAGACCTGCTGTAGAATCTCCTGATAAAATTTTTGAAAGTATAAATTAATACAGTAATATGTACTGTATTTATATCACTTTGAATCCACCATACAGTTTAGGAGCAAGGATTTCTAACCTAGAAAATACACTAAATTTTAGGGAATACCAAGTTTTACTTTTGTCCCTCTGCTCCTTAAGAATAATGCATTTAACTGTGCATGGTAGCACACACTTGCAATCCCAGCACTCTGGAGGTTGAGAAAGGAGGATGCTATGAGTTTGAGACTAGCCTGGGGCTGGCTACAAAAGTGAGTACAAGGCCAGCCCAAACTGCACAGGGAGACCTGGTCTCAAAAAACAAAAAGAATGCATTTAATGCTTCAGTTTATATAAATAAAAACAAAGCCTAGAGATCATAAATGACTATCTCAATTCTTTCTAAAAGTGAAAAGTATATTAATTTATTTACCTTCCTGAATGACACAAGGCTCCAGTTTTTACATTACACTTTATTTGAACAAAAATGATGGGAACAACTTCCACAAGGATAGTTACTGATTTACACCTTGTAAGTATGCTCATCCTCCAGAGTTAAGATTGGTTCTATATAATGCATAACCTGAACTTTACCTGAGAACAATCAAGTTGGCTCAGTTTTCTTAAATTCAAATGTTTACTATGTGGAAGTAGCTTATATTTTGGGCTGTCTGACATTTATTTGGATAATGAAAATAATTCTGGTATCATAAAAATACAAGGCTTCATTTTAACATTTCTTTCTAAACTAGTAAGAAGAATAAAAGAATATTTTCCCATTAAATAATATTCTACAGTACAAAGATTTTTTCTTTTTATTCTGCAATTGCAGCAGTATTGGTGAATAACATCAAATATGTTAAGATACCATAACTATTAAGAATCATTTGATGTGGAGACTCCAACTTCTGCTACCAAAATAATGAACAAATGATGACTCAATTTTGCTTACTAATCTTGTCTCAGAGGTTGAGACCAAGCTTCACGACTCAGTGATTATGTCACACTCTCTCTAATGAGTGTAAAGGCAGGGTTCAGGATGAAGACAGGACTAACAGTTCCTTCTGGCTTTCCAAGGACAGTAAACCTCATCTCCTTAGGGCCACGTAAGTTGATGACAAAATTCCTAGCGTATCTACCATGCTCTACCATAGATAGATTCTTGACTTCTTCCACCACTGTTAAGAGCAAGAAGAAAAATGAGCTGAAAATCACATAGCTTTTTGTTTTGGCATTGGCTTTAGTTTGTGTTTGGTTTTTGTTTTTGGCAGTATTGGACTGAACCCAGGGTCTGGGCACACATTGAACTATAGCTCTAGCTGTAGTTTTTTTATTTGGACAGGGTTTCTACAAGTTACTAAGTGGCCCAGGCCTTGGGCTTTAAATCATGATCCTCCTGCCTCAGCTTTCCGAGTAGCTGGGATTATAGGTGTGCACAATCATGTCCAGTTACTTGCCTGTACATATATACATTTTTAAAAATATATTTAGTACAGGGTCTACAAGGTCCTACTACACAGACCACACTCATAGTGATCCTCCTGTTTTCAGCCTCCCAACCACTGCAATTTCAGGCAGGCAGTACCACGCCCAGTCTCAGTCGCATCTCAGCACTTCCAGAGGAGCAGGGCTGGTACAGCACATCAGGGGATTGAACTCCAGCTGCTGAGCTCTGCCTAAGCAGGGGCTTTAGTGCCCTGAGCTGCCTAGTCATCTTCTACTTGCCTGTATTTTTAATAATAACTCAGAATACACAGAGGCCAAACTAAGTACAAAGAATAGTTTTTCAGTGAGATTTACTAACCTTTTCAGTAAACGCCACTGGGTGGCAACAGTGTTGGATACGAAGCCAGGTGGGATCATCCTTTTGGGTGTGGGAGTAGAAGGCTAGCTCAGGCCCAGGTCTTGAGCTCTGGGGGCACCAGCAGGCCCACACAGTTCAGGGGATACCTGCTCCACACTTTCCTTGGGGTACTTATGGCCTGGTGAAAATAGCGAGTTATAAACAAAAGCAAACAGACTGCACAATGGTTTGGACTCCAAACTTCCATCAAAGTTATAAGGAACTGGAAAGTGGTATTAAAACCTCAATCGAATGGCCCTGGCTTTCTAGGAAGAGATAGTGGTAGTGTACAAGCTTAGGGCCGAATCGCTCTTTTTCCTCTATAGGAGAAAAGAAAAAGATGGTGTAATAAAAAATACAGAGATAAAGTAAATGATTTCCCATAAAAGAAAAGGGGGCTCAGAATGTATCCCTCTTCAGTGCTGTGCTGCCAATGCTGAGCAGGCTTCATGGACCTGGGGCAAAACCCTTTTGATGGCACAGAACTTAGAAATAAAATGGGACCTTAAGAGTTAGAGAAGTTACACGTGGGAATATGGAGAACCTGATATCAATACATGTAACAGAAATTCATAGAGACCATTAGTCACATTCTTCACTGAGGTCTTTAATAACGGTATACTCTCAGAAGTGAAACACCGCGGGACTTTGTCTCTTGTGAACAACACCATGGAGTGCCCTTATACAACGTAAGAGGCTGCCCTGTGCCTTGGCAATACAGTTTCATGGGACTACCTGTATTTCTATGCAAACACTCGAAACTACCAAGCAATCCCAGGTACACCCTCTCACCAAGAAAATATGCTTGCAAAATCACTTAGCAGCCTGAAAATGTCCCAAGAATTATTCCAAATATCCCCTTCAGGGAATGACCTCCCCTAGCTTATAGAGCCATGAAGAAATTCTTCCTAGTTCCATTCTTTATGCGAGACAGAATGTAGCTGCTTGTCTCCCCATCCCCTAAGCCACCACTTCATTCTTCCTGGTTATATGAGTATTTAACATTTTTGTAAAGTTTGAGCACAGTACCTCAGCCCATAACTTCAAAGCTTCTAGTCTTTTATCAGAATGAGTAAGGAGATAGTACAGATACTGCTGGCTATGCCCACCTCTCCTTCTCCAGGCTACTCCAGCCGTTCAGCCTACTGTGTAGGCTACTACAGGGGTAGCATATGTACAGGTGCAATGGCCATGTTTTGCATGCCATCGTGCGTGGTTCTGTCTGCTCTACACCCCATCTTTACGAGGAATTCTTCTTTGGTGCCTGTCATGATGCCCACCCACCTCTGCAGCAAAGGAGGGCCACGTATGGTACTCCTGTCCTCCTTCCAGTCCACACCAATAGATATGGGACTCAGGAGTTTCCTTTCATACAATTTGATCTCACAGCAGAAGAAAGGGTCTTTCTTCTTAATCAAAGTGAAACTGAGGAAACACCTCTACCATTTGGTCTCAACTGCCTTTAGTAGCTTGTTTTGAGTGTGACTCCAAAAGTCCCTAATTTTGGAAGTCACAAAGCTGAGCAAAACAGTATTAGTCTTCCACTGGCTTTTTGGTAGATAATGCCCCCTGTCAGGATGATAAGGGTTGCCTAGGTTACTTCACAGGAACTTGAAAGCTGTCTTTGTTGAAAGAACCCTTCATGTGGGTCTGTGAAGATGGCCCACGGATACAGCTGACCTTCTGGTGTCAGAGGGTCAAAAATTCCACCCACAAAGCAGCCTAACATTAGCCCTATAAGGAGGCAAGAAGGCCAATTTCGCACACACAGAACACCTCGATCATCTTTCTCCACACCTCAAATCACTGTTGCTGCATCCCACAATTATCCCAAACCCTGTCCCCAGAGAAGCGGGTTTACAACCAGCTCTCCTATCAGATGAGGTTTGGTGGCTAGCATGTTAACATAGAGAGCAAAGGTATTTCACAATGAACTGACACAGGCTGAAATTTCATAGATTTCGACAGAGAATAACCCAGGGGCTACTTTTTAAATAACTGTGCCATCAAAATACCAAAGAGTACCATAAGGACAAGCTCTCCTCCCCAGAGTACAAGCTGAAGTCACCTTGCAGCATTTACATTCCTGAGGAATTTGAGCCCAAACCATCACTCCTCAGGATTTCGCCTGATAGGAACAACTCCAGGGTCCCAGAAGCCGGGCTGCTCCGGGCTGCTCCGGGCTGCTCTGGGCTCTGTGCCTCCGGGCTCACTCCTTGCATTGCTGAGCAGGCGGGAAGTCATTTCTGAGCAGAAGCAGTGCACGAATCACCAAGAAAATCGCTACACAGCAAGGTTCTCTGCTCCAGCAACTCTACAAACTGTCCTTTAAAAATTTATTATCGTGACACCGAAAACAAATCCCTAAACAAACAGCTCAGAGCCCTTTGACCTTGGATGACTTTGGCACATCTGGGGATAATCTGCTTACAGGACAAGCTGCCTCCTCAAGAAACTGTTGGCTGAGCGGCTTCTGTTCCCACCACTGAGGACAATGCCGGCCTCCAACAGATCCCAGATACTCTGTTTCTTGCACATCTGCCTCCTATGGCAGACTTTCCATCCCCAGAGAAGAGGAATTGGATCTTAAATGATCTCTTTGCCTGGCCAGATCCTATTGGAAGTGGACAGGCTGCCTGACAATGAATGGTAGAATGAATGAATCTTGCATTCTTTCACCCTATTGTAAAATGAAACAAAGGCAAAAAAACAACTTAGCTCTCATCAATGTCCCCTAGGGCGGACAGCCTGCATACAGTGTAGGTTAAGAAAGAGGCTTGCTTCCTCTTCCTGTTCTCCTTGCTTTTGTGGTCTTTCACTGTGGTGGACCCTTTCCCCCTGCCATGAGCCACCCTGCCTGGGAGCCAGAGGATTATACACTGACACCTCCACAAACGGTGAGTAACTAAACCTTTCCTCCCTTAATTTTGAGGATCAGGTATTTTGTCTCAGCCATGAAAGAACAGTAAGAGAAACACCATTGGAGAGGTTTCAGTTCTTGTCAGAACTTGACTCCAAAGAAGAGACATCAAGAGAAAAGTGCAAGGAGCAAAGGTGTTCATGGCAAGGAAGCAGAGCTCGGGGAAGAGCTGCAGCAGGAGACAGACCCTCCCAAGACATACCAGAGACCCCTCCTTATGCTGTATTCAGCTGTAGGGATCAGTGGATTAATTCCCTGACCCCCACGGGCCAATCATCTCTCCAGGAGACTCTCAACCCAGTCAGGCTGACCATTAAGATTGAGTGGCACAAGGCCAGGCCCATGCAGTGCAAAGCTGTCCAAGTCAGATCTGTCCCAGTAGGGACTGCATGGGACATACTCTGAAACAATGTAACTAACCACACTGATGAAAGAGTACTTAAACCTTCAAACAGTTCAAGACTACATGATTGTCTTTCGAAACATCAAGAGGGGAGATGACCTGACTGTACACATTCATTGTGAGTCTGCTTCTGAATTCCTAAGGCAGGGTGGAAGAACAAGAAAAAAACGGAATAAAGAGAAAATAATCTTTTTTCTCAACTCTTTGGGTTCTGGAGTATATATACTCTTTGGTACAACTAAACATGCAGTATAGCTTATGATGTATAAGTAATGCAAAGCTATTGGTTAATCTCTACAGGAATAGACAGCAACATACGATGCTCAGCTCCTCTGGGAAACAGACCATAGAGAAAGCTCAGAAGCCAAACAAAAGGTCCGAGAAACCTAAGCACTAAGTAAACCACCTTAATTTCTTATGAAAGTACAAACATATGAAACAAAGTGACACACTATCAAACACACAAATGTTACACATGTAAACAGAACTTTTAGGGCTGGCCAAACAGCTCAGGGGATTAAGGTGCCTGCAAGCAAGTGCAGGGGCGGGAGGGTGTTTGCCTGGGCCCAGAATTCGATCCCAGGGTCAGCTGTGCTGGCCCCGCCCCTGGGGTGCGCGGAGACAGCAATGGAGACTGGGCTTGGTGGCGCACGCCTGTAATCCCAGCTCTTGGGAGGCTGTAAACAAGTGAATCACTATGAGTCTGTCAGATCTAGTAGTGAGACCCTGACCACCCTTGCAGACCCTTCCCTAAAATAGAGGGGGAAAAAAATAAAACTTTTAAAAAGAAAGGGAGAGAGAGAGAGAGAAATTTAGACGTGGTCAAGTCCAGGTGGGACGGTACTAAATAAAACCAGGTAGTACAGAACCATTCTGAAAAGGTCAGCCCAGCTTAGGAGCTGCTTTCTGAGTCCTAGAATTCTGGGGAACATCACTGATTTCTTTTCAGCATACACATCAACCATTTCTGTTTTTTCCACATCTTCAGGTGCGTTTTAATAGAACTGAAGTGTTGAAGCCAACTTTACTAAGAGGCAGCTTTCTCCTCACACCCTCATGAGTGGTATAGAATGAAAGGTGCTCTGTCCAGGGCCACAAGGCTGCTGTCTCTGCTGACAGAATTCCCAGCACCCACGTCTGGGTCACACTGCAGCAGAGGCAGCCAGCAGTTATGGCAAGAGCAAAGGCAGCTGCAGGTGACCACAAACCCGCTGTGGCCCTGTCTCAAGCTGCCTTTTTCAGAACCCACAGCCTGTCCCTGAGGTCAGAGCTTATCCTAATGATCGGGCACAGCTGGAACCATCCAATCCTTTAAGTGTGAACATTAGATCCTTTGGAGACCCTGAGGGCCTTTGCTAGACGGTGGAATGCCTGGGTGCCACGTGACTGGACAGGAAAACCATGCCGCAGAGCAAGAGTGAGAAACCATCTTGGTGCCAATGATAGCAGATCATGAGGCTTAAAGGCAAAGAGCTCTGGGCTGGTCCTTCCATACCAGAACCAGCTGCCATCCGTAACAAGAGATTGTAACAAGAGGAACCAAATTAACTATAATTGTGAAAAATTTTAAATGTTTCATTAGCACATGTTTGCAGCACATGATGACTGTACCCCTTGTCAGGAAGTGACAACACGTGTAGAACGCATCTTGGCTTGTTTTCATCCCTTTCCCTCTCCTGCCACCCCATCTCATTGAGAGAGCTATCTTCCTACGTTCTGTTACCTTATCTTTATTTTCTCTCAGTTTTTTATTTTGATTTCTCACATGAGAGAAACCACACGAAAGTTAAGCTTGTGTGTCTGATTTACTTCACCTAAATTAGGGTCTCTAGGAGCTTCCATTTGCCAACAAGTGATTCGAGTTTATCTTTTTTTATGGTAATGTGTTATGAATACATTTCTCTCTCTCTCTCTCTCTCTCTCTCTCTCTCTCTCTCTCTCTCTCTCTCTCTCTCTCTCTCTCGCTTTTGTACAGGGTCTTGCTATGCAGCTCAGACTCACAGCGACCTTCCTGTCTCAGCGCGTGTGACCTGACGTCCAATTTCAGTGGCTGACATGGTGCACCTGGGGCTCTATGGTGGGCATGCCATGTGGTACTGGGGACTAAACTCGGGGCTTTGCTCTTGCCAGGCAGGCACTTACACAGCTGAGCTATCACCCCAGCCCCACATTTTCTTTATCTATTCAGCTGTGCTAGACATATAAGCTACTTCCAAAATGTAGCTTAATTGTATTTAAATTTTAAAACTGAAGCAGTACAAAATAATTCTTTTTATTTAAATCAAATATGCAATTCTCTGGTAGCATGATATTTCACTTTCAAAGCCACATTGCATAATATGTCACAGGTAATCCTGGCACTCTGAGAGACTGAGGGAGGAGGAGCCTAAATTTGAGTCCAACCTGGGCAACTAACTGAACAAGACTGCTTCTAAATTGAAAGTGACATGTCTGGACACAGCTCCATGCAAAGGCCCTAGGTTCAATTCCTACCACTGAACACAAAATAAAAACCTATCACTACTGTGTAAGTCTACACAGTACTGACCTGCCAGAAGTCAACAAAACAATTCAGGGAAAACGACTTTCCCCCAGTACTGTAAATACTATTTGACATATTCAATACTCAATATCTGTGAACATTTTGCACAGATAGCACAACTCACGGTGGTCATTATGGAAATCATAATTGGTAATTAAATGGGAAAATCTGTTTTAAATGAAATATAATTAAACCACTTCTCTGGCTTTTGAAGTGAAAACTGCCATGCTTTCAAATTAAAAGAAAATCCTAGTGCTGATTTAAAATTGAAGGAAGATATGGAGACACTACAGCCTGAGAAGTAGAAATGAAAAAAGGCAAGGAAGGGAGTGCGTAAACAGTGTCACCGTGAACAGCAATTATGGCATGCTACAGCAAGATGAAAAGCTGTTCGCTGAACACACACAAAAAAATCAAATATGATAGAGCAGACAACAGCAAAAGACAATTTAAGCAAAAAGAGAATTTGACGTTGCTTCCTTTAAGGAGTGAAAAGAGGGTTGATGAAATTCATTAACTAAAGTCGGAACTAAAAAGAAAACTGAATGATTTTTAACATTTGAGCTTGTAATTTTTATCATCTACAAAAGATCTTGGTTATTCAATAAAACAAAATGAAAACAATCATTTTTAGATACATATTTGAGAAGATAAACATGTTTTTGTACAAAAAGGAAAGATTTCTAATTAAGCAATTAAGAAATTGGCTATATAATACAAGATATTTCTAATACTTTCAGAGATCAATAGATTCTATATTTCTAAGACAACACTTTTCTTTAGGGATTTTTTTTTGGCAGAACCAAGGATTGAACTCAGGCCTGTGAGCTTGTCAGGGAAGCTCTTATTCTACTGAGCCATCTCCCTGGCCCTTTTTCTTTAGCTTTAAATGAGCTTTACATTACAAGAGACACTAGTCAATATTCTAGGTACATTTTTATCTCAAAACACTTCCAAAGTTATGAAGAAATGTGTCAATTCACAGCCTTAAAAAAAGAAAGTGAATTCATGGCATCAATAGTGGTGAATCTTATGTATGAAGCATTTTGGCTAGATTTGGAAATAAAGTTTCTGTCATGCCAGAGGGCATTCATGCTATGGTAGGTCATAATTCTACACTCAACAGACCTTTAACACAAGAGACTGGCTTGTGTCTTAGTGTTGCTTTCTTCTGTGATATCAATTCATAGTCACATCTTCTGATGTGTCACCCATGGAAACTCATGCAAGCATTACACAGCTTTGGGTTACTGTAAGACAAATATCCTGGCTGATCAACTTAATGAGGAAATGTTTCTTTTAGCTCATGGTTTGGGTGGTTAGCCCGCCTTGTTGCTCTGGGCCTGTGAGATGTAGGAAGTATTGGATTAAGCGTCCTCATTCTAGCAGTCAGGAAGTAAAACAGAGGTGCAGGAAGAAGCAAAGGTCCCAGCATCCCCACCAAAACACACCCCTGGTGAAGGAGAAACCTCCCACGAGGTCCCACTTCTTAAGAGTTTTGCCACTTCCCAATAGTGGCCCTGGCTCCATACCAAGCCACTCGCACATGGCCCTTTGTGGGCAATCTATCCAAACTATAGTAAATCTAGTTAAAATGCTGCAATGTACACATAAAAATGTCCCTTATGGAACTGCTGAATGCAACAGCAAAACCATGAGTTTAATGAGGTGTTTTTTTGCCAGTGAGGTTGGTCACAGACGAGTTTTACAAAGATTCGCTATGAGATGAATTCCAATTTAAGATCTCTTTCCCCAGAAAGAATATTTGCCAAATACTCAAAGAACATTTAAAAAATAGCAGTATGATTTCAATTTCTTTTATAGATATCACACTAGCTATGGAGAAACCCAACCTTAAGCTCTAACAACAGCAAATCTTTTTTGTAACCTAGATAGATAGGCAAGAGAATTTTTTTTTTTCTCTTTTAGAGACAGTGTCTCACTATGCAGTTCAGGCTGGCCTTAAACTCACTTTGTAGGGTGGTCTTGAACTCACAACAATCCTCTTGTCTCAGCCTCCCGAGTGCTGGGATTACAGGCCTGAGCCACCACACCAGGCTGGCAAGAGAATTTATATCAAAGCTGATACTTTTTGTAGTCAATAAAAAATAATGTGGTTTTTTGTTTTTTTTTTACAATTTTCTAAACTGGATCAACATAACAAAATTTTACTGAATAAAAAACAATTTATTTCCAAACTTCTGGAAAATGTTCAGAACATTTTTTTATATTGATAAGTTTAGACTGGGATTTCTTTTTCTTTTTCTAAATTTTATGTATTTGGTACAGGGTCTCACTATGTACCTAGAACTCATAGTGATCCTCCTGTTTCATCCTCCCCAGTACTGGGATTACAGGCATGTGCCACCACACCTGGTCTTGGTGGCCAGCTCAGTGCACCCAAGGTAGAGTCAGCATGGCATGCTGTAATGGGGATTGAACCCAGGTCCTTGTGGGTTAGACTGCTGAGCTATCTCCTTGGCGCTAGACTGAGTTTTCAATCTTCATCTTACTCCTTCAAGTTGGTCCAAGAGTGAGTTTACAGAATTTGAAAAGATGTTGCTTTGAAATTGATATGCTTCTGTTTCAGAAAGTCAAATTACCTTGTCTAAGAACATGAGCCCATTTTGTCAATTTGGATGCAAACATTACAGGAAAATGAATTTTCGACATGATTCAATTACTGGAAAACTTAAATGCATTAACCTACGGCTGGGCAGCATGATCTAACACCAGGTGTAGTTGATAACAAAAGTATTGGATTACTCGCCCACACAATAGACAATGCACAGACATAACAGGACGTGGCAACAGCAAACACAACTTCTAAGCACCTTGCTCCATGGTGCATGACCCACTGCTTCTCCTTGTGAACACACAGCTACTTGGGAGCGCTGTGCAGCTCAATGTGTGAAGAAGCATCTTAGTGAGCAGTACACGGCATATCACTAGCCCAGGAATGACCACAGTTCTATCAGACGCTTGGTTTGTGTAGAATGAATATCATTTTCACAGCATTGTATCATCAAACACTCTAAAGTCAGGGACTGTCAGGACATGAAACAAAAACTGATGGAACTGCAAAGAGACAGACAAATGCACAATTGCAGACACATCTTATTGCCCTTTTGGCTTTTAATATAACAAATACAGAGATATTCAGTATACATAAAAAAGGGTGTGAACAGATCCCTAGGAGAATTCTATGCCCATTAAAATCTGAAAATCACGACTACTCTACACTACCAGCGTGGGAACCCAGTCTACGTTCATATTCACTTCTGACAAAAGTGCTTTGAGCTTCCTATTGGCATCATCACAACTAATACTTTCTTTCTGGATCCTAGGTTAAACCAGAGCCATAGACAAGAAAACTAATCTTGAAATATAAATCACAGACTTTTGGAAATGACACAATTAGTGGAAACAACGTGGACTTCTTTTCATTTTACAGACCTGGAAATAACACCAAGCCCACCACTGAGATTTAATCCAATTCTCTATGGGACTACACTAAGAGCTATTATGAAATAAAGAACAGATGATGCCTCGCACATAGCCTAACACATATTCGGCAAACACAGAGTCCTTTCCCTCATACCCCAACTTGTTGGTGTGATTCTTCCTGGAGCAGAGATGAGTTCTCTGCCACATCTGCTTGGATAATCCCAAGAAGATAAGGGAAGTCGATACCTTTAACAGCAAGGCATGCCAGTCTCTCTATTTGATCGTTGAAAATCCTGAGGTATCATTGAGTAGAGCCAATACTTTCCCTTCCAACTCTCAATGGAGAGCTTTACTCTATTTATGGCAGTAACTTACACTCTTCCAACAGCTGCTGCCTGACATCTCATGAAGGATTAACAAAGGAAAGAAGTTGGACAGCTCTCTAATCAAGTTTTACATGGTGGAAAATATAATATCTAAAATAACCATAACTATTTTGAGGTGTTTTAAAAAGCACATTGGAAAATCTCTATTTCTTATCACTGGCTCAAGCGAATCAAGGTGGAAAAAAACAGGGGGTAGGAATCAGAAGCCCTAGATTCTGGGATGTATCCTAATGCATGTTCGCTTAATAATCTTGTGCAGTATATTCTTTTTTATTGGCCTTAATTTCTTCAACTATAAAATAAAGATATAAAAATAAGTGCTGTTAATCTGATAATGAACAAAAAATTTAAATGAGGCATATATGAAACCACAAGGCATATTATCTTGAGTAAATATGATCATTGGCTCCTTTATTAATATAGAGCATCAGGAGGTAATTAGAGTGGGAAATTATTACATTATGAGGCTGATATTGTTTTCCATTTTAGATTTATGCTTTCCATACTACATCAGCAAGAACAAGTTTAAAAAAAAAAATCCCAAATCACTATGGAACAGGTTTCTGGGCAAGTGATAAAAAGTGTAGCATCAAGGGAAAGTTTAAGTAATTTATCCAAGATCATATCACAAAACCCTACAAGGTAAGAACTTGTGTCTTATCATTGACCCAAATTTTCCTTTAAAGACCTAGCTGGAAGGTCAAGGACATGTGGCAGCATTATACAATAGAACAATGAAGCTGCTTAAAGAATAAAGGGAAAGAAAATAGTGATCATTTCCCAGTTTTTACAAGCTAGAATTCTTTCCACGGCAGCACCACAACAGCCTTTGAAGGATGAGCACATCAACATGCACACACACACACACACACACACACACACACACACACACACACAGAGCAGTCTTTTTAATTTTAATATGAGTTGGATTTTTTTTAAATCTAGGGCACGGTCTACAGGGTGTCCATGGGTCTCACTACCAGATCGGACTCATAGTGATCTGCCTGTTTATAGCCTCACAAGAGCTGAGATTACAAGCATGGATTACAATCTGTGATAATAAATTGTTCAATAAAAGAAGGCAGATACTTAACACTTAGCCCCTAAGTAACTCCAACCCTAATTTGACAGCTCTCTTGTCAAATTATTTGCGATTGTGTGACCCTGTCATGGTACCACTACCATATTTTTGTTAGCTTAGAGCACGAGAAAGTGAATGTGAGCTTAGAATCAAAAGGCCTAGTTTAACTCTTAAAACTGTCACCCATCATATACATGTTTTTGACCAATTATTTTACCTCTGTGGGCCTTGAAATTGCTCACCTGTGAAATGAGAATGCCACTGCCTGCCTCACATAGTAACTGAGAATCAATGACAATAGATATGTAGACACCAGATGATACCAACAGAGTCTCCTGCACACAAAAGTCCTCAATAAATATTTATAAACTATGATTTTCAAGATGCTTTTAAAATGCAAGTCATTTTCACAAAAATGCTTTTAAAACCCAAGTCATTTTCATGGTGCTTTCACTGAAACTTTCAGCATTCACAGGTAAAAAAGTTATTACTCGCTACAAGAGCTGTTTGTCTTACTAGACTATGAACAGTGCTTTGGAGAGTAATAAGAAGAGACAAATGAAGAGGAAATAATGAAGAATCAAGAGAGGGAGGGCTGGGGAACGAGAAGCAAAGGAAAAGCATCTTGAGAGAGAAATATTCTCCCATATCATGAAACCTATTCTTTTTCATCTTTTAAATTACCTTGATTCTCCTACCCAGAAAAAAAGTTTAAAAAAAACCCTAAACCCACAGACATCCGCACATGAAGATGATGGTGACTAATTCAGCAAACCTAACTACAAAGGAGGCCACTTTGTCTCCCTCCACAGCTCATTAACTCTCCCCAGTTGTCCCTAGAAGCCAAAACAATGGGAAACCCATTTGGAAACTATGAAAAGATGAAACAGAAAAGCCATTGTCGGGTAAACTATAAGCAATCCATGTGAATTTGGCAACCAAAGAGAATTAAAATAAAAAAAAAAAAACTTGGAGGAGAAAAAGGGTTGGGTGAAGATTATGCAAATACAGCATTAACTTCGCAAAGCCAAACTGTAGCTGAAATGAGAAAGCAGGCATGGAAATGGCCTTGGAGAGCGCGGGCCCAGCAAGTAGAATATGGGTGGGTTTAAACATGTTGGTGGTTCTCCAATCGAAGAAGCCTACAGCCAGTATCTATGATCAAAGCAAAAGTCACAAATTTTCCACACCAAGTTCGCAGTTTTTCAAAAAGGTTCATCTTTTTTGGTTTTTTTGTTGTTTTTAGCAACCTAGATACAAAAGATGGAACCAATTTTCACATGGAAAAAAATAAAGTGCTTTCACTGCTATAACTAACTTGTGTTTTCCTCCAGCACTGTGAGAACCAAGTATAGAAAAAAGCAGCCATGTGATGAAAGCTTTTAGTTAAAAAAAAAAAAAAAAAAAAACAGGAGGAAGTTTTGTTATTTTTTTAACACACAGATGTTGGGTTTATATAAATAATCAACCAAAACATTTTCCAACCATACAATTTTCTTGTCAAGCATATAATATGTTTTTCTTTTTCCTGGAAACTCAATGTCAGAAGTACACAGCGATGACTGCTTTTCAAGAGATAATTAAATAATTCTGGAGACAGAAAATACATACATCCAACTGTAAGGTAGATATCAAATTTGTTTTGAGGAATTGGATAGAAACCATGTAGCACTGCTTGCAAGGGAAGTTCTCTCTAAATTCAAGTTAATGCTCTATCACTTTTTCCAAGACTATAAATTCTTAGCCTTAGCCTCAGAGTTTTGGACTTAAAACCTGATGGACTAGAAAATATGATCCTTAACTAAAAGCATGTCCACCTCCAAATTTCCAGCTGTGCAATTTCCTTGCTAGGATGCACAGACCAGGCACAGAGGTGTGTCTCTCTACTAGCAAGTCTATCAGGGACTTAGACAAGTCTATCAGAACCAGGACAGACAGGCACAAAGTTTTTGACTTGAGTGCCAGCATGACTTATCTGGGACGAAGACCACCTATGTCCTCATGGTCTCCTTAAGGTGGGTCCAGCAACAGGTGTTCTCCAAGCTTCTTGAACAGTATCCTTAACAACCACCCCAGGAAAACAAGGAGAGTAAGAGTAGTGTAGGCCACACACACTGGCTGTGGAGATAAGATGTCCGCAAGCCTGTACTGATGCTTGGGGCTGAGATGTAACTAAGCCCTGTCTGGGTTCCATCCCTAGTAATATACACACACACACACACACACAGAGCTAGTAGAGATGGGACTAAGGTAATCAGCACACACAGAAATTTCAGAAGGAGCAGTTCTTATATAATAGGCAAGCTGCAAGCAGAAAAGCTCTAGAAACATGACCTGACCAAAATCAACAGCCTACGGTTTTCCACCCTGTAGCTCTGTCACAGCACAAGGTAACTGTCAGCCAGCTGCATTCCTGATCCTGGGCACACACACACCCTTTCTGTTTAAAGCCAGGGCAACAGTTTGAATCCTCAATCAGGATCAACCTGAGGCGATCTATGTGATCATGGCTCTGGGTCACAGGGAGGAGGAAAGTCCCCTGATGACTTCCACAGAAGTGGATCCAGTACAGTCTTAGAAGCACAAACCATTTATGATTCTCACACAGCCTAGACTGAACACAAAGCACAAACTTCTTTCCAAGATTCTCCAAAAATATAGAGGAAAGGAAAAAAAAAAAGAAAATATGAATTCTGCTCTGTGTATGTACAATGTCTAGTTGCAAGGGAAAGGTTATGCAAAACAAGCTTCCGTTCCAGTTCCTTTCAGGTATTGCCTTGTGAAAGCCAAAATAAATTTCAAATAATCTTTCCCAAAGTTCAGACCTGTAACTGACCTGACCTCACCAGTTTCAACACTGGTGTTTCCAAGATTCAATTCCAAAATCTCTTTGGAAAAGCAAAAATTCCCTTGAAATAAAAACTTTGGTGGAGAATTTAATATAATTATTTTACTAGGATAAAGTGACAGCCAAATTGGATTGACTTGGGACAAAGGCATAAAAAAAGGGTTTGCAAATTGTTGAAAAAAGAAAGAGAAAAAAATGTATGCATAAAGAAGCACTGTCAAATAAGGGAAAGGAGGGAAGGAAGGAAGAAAGGGACAACAGCCTGGGAAGAGACAAAAATCAGAAACCCTGGGAAACTGGCCCACACAAAGGGTCACTTGGCACAGCGGGCAGGGTAGGTGGGGGGCTCTCCCCAAGAGTGGAGCAGGCTGGTGGGAGGCAATGAAACACCAATGACAGATGGAGATAAGGGCATCCAGGGCAAACATGTCCCCAAGACACTTGAAACCCTGCGCTGCCAGGAGGGGCAGAGTGTCCAGGAGACAACAAAGTGTCCTAGAAGGAAGAGGAAGCTGCTGGAGCTTGGGAACTGGAAGGGGGGCTCTATACAGTGTCTGAGAGCAAGAGTGGGGCTGCATGTGGAATGCTGGAGAGATCCCGGGCAAAGCAGGGAGCATCTGTGCTGCTTCCACAAAGCTCTACACCTCCTTCCCCCTGTAGGGAAACTCAGAGCTACTGTCTCTAACCTTACAGAGGATGGATGACGCTGAAGGGAAACATAGTCACCACTACTGGGGAACTGACTTGGGTTCTAGCCAGCCTTCTGCAGAAAGGATGAAGGCAGCTAACTCTGCCTTCCCAGCAGGCGCTCTGTAGCATCTCAAACCATTACAGAAGAATGTCAGTCATCGCTGAAAAGACCTGGGCTGGGTGAGAAAGGATAGGAGGTCCAATAGCCATGTCAGGCCTCTGAGCAAATGCAGCTGTGTGCATGTGAGTATGTAATGGAAAGGTGGGGTACATGTGTCAGAAAGACGGCAATGGTGCAGTTGAGAGATAAGACTCAGACATACAATAAGAGAAGAACTGGGAGAGATGGGAGAGGAGGGAGGAGAAAGAGAAATAAAAATGATTTGGTATACGCAGTGTGTACACCTAGCAATTCCCCAAGGTGAATGGAATCACCAGGTAAGAAGCGATATTAAACATACTAAAGCAAAACTTGAAGGGGTAGACAGTCCAGGCGCAGTGGCACATGCTTCTAATCCCAACACTGGGGAGGCTGAAAACAGGAGGATCACTACAGGTCCGAGCTGTGTGAGACCCTGTACCAAATACATTTAAAAAAAAAAAAAACCACTTGAACAAGCACAGAAGTATAATAAGAAGGGATTTATCCCAGAAAAGGAGTTAAAAGGGCTGGGGACCAGGGAGGACCTCAGCTGTCAGAGCCAGTGCTACTGGGAATAAGGAATAAGCAGGGAATAAGCAACTGATTCAACGCTTCTTGTAGGTGCACTGACACTGATGAGACTTGGCCTTGGAGACCAGTGACTCCTGGGGCAAGAGGTTTAGTTCCAGCCCAAGGCAGCTGCTGATCAAGGGTAAAGGCTCAGTCTTTTCTCCTACAAAACAGAAATCTCTGGTCATCAGCTATAAAAACCCAGGTTCTGGTGAGCCCCAAATGAAAATGACAGTAAAATCCAACAGAAAGCTGATGATAGATAGATAAGATAGATAGATAGATAGATAGATAGATAGATAGATAGATAGATAGATATTACTATTGTTATTGCACAAAAGAGATGAAGTAAAAGACATGAAAACACAAAAGGAGCCCAGAGGGGATCAAGCACTTAGACTTCCAGGCCCATCACAGCACCCACAAGTCACTGGGGAACCTGAAGCAACAACAGTGTGCACAATGAGTTAGAGGAGATTCCGAGTCAGAGGTTTCTAGGTGTCCAAGTGAGTATGGCTTACTTTATAACCTCTTAGAGAACAAAGGGATCAAGGTTGACTGGATCCCAATGAAGGACTGCAATTCTGTGGCCACTAAGCAGCCACACACACTACTATGAGGGAGCAAAGGGCTTTACAGTGCTGGGCAGGAGCTGGAGGACAGGAAGGCTTTGGCAGAGACACGCATCTCTACCTGAACACAGGACAATATTTTCTAAGTGCGGGTGTGCAGTTTTAATGATGGCATAATGTCACATCAATCCTGAGTCACCAGACTCTGCCTTTGGTTTTGATAAGCACATCACCTTGTTCTCCTCTGGCATGACTGAGCTTTCAGGGTTAGAGCACTGCTCTGAAAGCAGAGGTGTTAGGAGAGCTGTGGCTACAGGAGGCCCCACCTGCGCAACAACCCTCCTACACCAGGCGCTTACACCTGCTTCCCTGAACTGCATGCCCACTGCAAGCGAAGCCTGCCCCACAATCACCCTCCCAGGCAAACTCCCCAGGATGGCACCCTGAAGCACTCAACAGAAGGCTGGCTGAATTAAACTCGGTGGACAGATCACTCGGAGTAACAAGTTCCTGGAAATGCACGTTTTCTCATTGAAAAAAGCCAAGAAACATAGCTAAAATAGCCTCTATCCCTAACAAATGCAAAATAACTTAATGGTCTGGAAATATGGTATTATATGGAGGAACATTTTAACTTTTATATACTTTATGCAATACAAGAATGCATATAATTAAACCTGATCTTATGGAAAGTTAAATAATTTAATATTGGAGTCATCCCTTTGTTGATCAGTATAAATTCCTTTGTTGATCAGTTGATTAGTATAAAAGCAGTCTAGATTTTAAGTATGGAAAAGCTACACATGCTGGTTATCCCCAATACATTTGCAAGTATATTAATTCTGATGCTGCCTTTTAAATCTCCTCCACTGACAGACTATATCTGGAATGACATTGGCAGGACAGAAACCAGAAAGACTATTTACAATGGCCACAGTTGGACAAAGGCTTCTAGATTTCTACCTTCCTTGGTTACTGAACAAAAGCAGCAAATGTTAAGTACAGTTGCCCCAGCAGCTGGCAAGTTCCCTCCCATATGAGAAGTTGTGCAACAGCTGGGGAATACAAGATGCTTTTGAACAAGCTGCTATGTGATCCAAAATAACGCTGCCTGTTCATCTTCCTTACAAAGGAAGAGCCGGCCCTGAGCAGATCTGGCGCATGCCTGTCAGCTGCTTCTGGCTTCATGGAGAGAGCACAAGTGGCTGCCAATGGAGACTGCAACAGGGGTCTGGTCCTTAACCCTCTGCAAGCTGTCAATCGCTCACACCCGCTGCTCATTTCCCAGCATGGGAAAAGTAGCCCTACACATCCAAATGCAAAAGCTATGCACTGACGATCCTGCTTCTACTCCCGGCTGTACAGTATTTAGAAAGGTAACTCCTAGAGGCTGGGGTTAGGGCTCAAGGACAGAGCGCTTACCTAACATGTTCAAGCCTTGAGTCCAATCCTCAGGAGCACAAAAAGAGAGCAAACATTTGCAGTGCTAACCACTGATCATTAGATGACACCACACACAGTTTGTAGTGCTGTTGTCCATAATTTACTACTTAAAAGATAAAAGCTCAAGGTCTAGAACTATCAAATAGCAAAAATGAGAAGTACTGCTCTCCCTGTTTGCTAAATTTAAAGACTGTCAAGTGTTTTCACATATGAAATACATACGCAGGTTACTTACTAGCTGTTCAACTAAATGGATCTGTAACTAATTAGGACACCTTCCACAGGTTAGCTGAACAACTTTCAGATCCTAGACAGTTTCTACCATATTTGAGCAAATATTTTTGAAATATTACATATCAAACTCTTCTTTTTCTTCTATCAACTTGGTGACTCACTTTGAAACAGACTCACAGAAAATATTTTATTTTCCAAGAACATGCTTCCTCTGCCCGAGATGGGCCTTGGCAATTCTCACAGAAGTACGTATTTTTGATACTCTAGATGGTTAGTGGGAAAAGAGAATGAGAAAAGAGAATGCTTGTCTCTAGTGTGGTTTTGAGGGCTTTTTAAAATGGTTTAGTTATACTGGCCATTAGAGTACTAGCATTAAATGTAAAGGAAAGGGAAATGGCTAGAGCAGCAGCCACAAAATTATACAGCAGCAAAGCCAGAAGGAAAGCCCTCTACTTCTGGAGGGCCTTGTAAATTCCCTGGGCAACTGGACAAAGGTTTCTGTCACTAACCTCTTTCTCCCTCAACTTGCTGACAAGGAAGAATGCCTCACTGCACAAATCACAGAATACTGACTTCAGGGTGGCTATAACTACTTTGCCCCTCTAGCTGTGGGAGAGAGGGAAGAAAACAGGATTCTGTTCTTAAATGTCCTTAATAACTAACATTTATTGAGCAGCTACTACTATGTGTTAGGCACTATGATGAGTACCCTGTGTACATTATCCAATTTAATCCTCATAACTTGATATCAGAAGGCATTACTGTCATCCCAGGGAGGGGGTTGCTGTATTTTCTTTAGTATTGGGGGAATACCCAGGGTGTTCACACTGAGTTAAGTCTCCAGTCCTTTCCTTATCTTTCTTTCTCTTCCTTCTCTCCTTCCTTCCTTTCTCCCTTCCTCCCTCCCTCCCTCCCTCCCTCCCTCCCTTCCTTCCTTCCTTCCTTCCTTCCTGATAAAGAGTCACCTTAAGCTGTCCAGGCTGTATTTAAGTTTACAATCCTGGGGCATGCTATGGTGCTGACACTATAGATGTGACCCAGACTCTTAAAGAATAGAAAGCTCAGAGGGACTGAGCTATGGTGCAGGGTTCAGAGTGGTAAGCGGTGTAGACAACATTTGAACCCTGCTGTTGCGACTTCAGAGGCCGCCTCATTCAGCTTGCCTGGCTATCTCCAAGACTGGCAGGGCCGGAGGCCATTTGGAGTCCCAGATAGTCATCCCAGGGCTTCAGACTTCTTTCTCTAAGGAAGTGCACTCTTAAACAATATTCAAGATAATACTGAAGTCCCACATTTTACACTTGAGCTCAAAGTTGCACAGACGCATGTGGATAAAGCCACATCCTTGGATCCCTAGAAGAAACTTGGGGTTTTGTTTTTTCCCATATAGACCTCACTTAATATAAAACACACATTCAACACAATGGCTGTGTCACAGGACTTAAAACAGGATGGACCCTGCAGTTCCTCATGGCAAGGAAGGCAAATAACTCAGTGAGTGTAGAGTTCCTGACCCTGGCCCACCTGCCCTATAAGACACCACAGAAAGCAAAGGACAGCTACTTCTGCCTCTCTTGGAAACACACAATTCTAAAGGATTTCACAGCTGCCTCACTCAGGATGCATAGCTGTCTCCAGAACTGGCAGGGCCCTATTTTTTCATATACCGTAAGCCTTCAATAAAAGCTAGTTTGGTTGAGGTGCTGGCATGAACTGCCAACAATATGCTCAAAGTTAATCCAAACCCTGTTCTCTAACTGGAACCTGTAGTCACACTAACCCATAAAAACCACACTCAGGCCTGCAGTCCCAGTTGTACTGGAGACTGAACCAAGAGGATCAAAAGTTTGAGGCTAGTCTACGCAACTTCGCTAGATTCTGTCTCAAAATGCAATAAAAAGGGCTGGCATGCAGCTGTGGGCTCAAGGCCACAAACAAAAAAAAACACAAAACACCCCTTTCAGTGGAAACCTATGCCCCAGAAACTGGGACAATAGTTCTTTTTGCAGAAGGAGCAAATTAGAGACCAGTCAACTGCTTCAGGCCTCAGTTTCCTTATCTGTAAAGTAGAGATAATACCCTGGGAGAAGGCTATGAGGTTCAGGAGTGGAATGTGGAATGCGGAATGTGGTGGGTCTTGCCCAGTGTGTGAGATCCTCTCATGTACCAGGCACTCCATTAAAGCCAGTTCCTGTCCTTACCTTACTTCAGGAGAGGGGTTGGAGTTAGATTAAGTAAGAAAGGCAACTACAGGCCTGGTGGGTTCGTGGGGCACACCAGCACAGCACCAGCACAGCGCTTGGCTTCCTGCCTACCCCAGCACTTCTTCCTCTCCACCCAGGTCTTGGGAAAGTCTGGAGCTAGAGGAGAGGCTGCTTCAGAAATTTCCATGATAATACTTATGGGTGTGATGGGGTTTGCAGAGTGGCCAGGACCTCCCTGATGGAGGGGGGTAGAGAGTAAAGGAGCTTTAATCATCCAGATGGCCTCTTCCCTTCCTTGAAACTTCCAACTGCAATAAACTGTCAGACTTCAAAAGATCCAAAATGCCCACGCCAGAATCGCTTAAACCTGCACCTGACCCAGATCGCGGCCTGGACGGGCGCCTCCTCGCCTCTTGCTCTCGGTAATGCAATTACCGCCTGTGGAGCTCCATGCAAGGCTCCGCGCCGCGGGCTGTCACCGGAAAGTGAATCACTCCGGTGGGGAGCTCGCAAGCGCGCACACTTTGCGGGAGGGCGGGGTGTTGGGCGCGCCGAGTTCAAACCCGCGTGGGTCCAGCGGAGGTGTGGGCCTGGGACACCCGGCTGGGTGGGGAGCCAGGAGAGCCTCCGCAGCCCCCGACACTCACCGGCACGGAGAAGAAAAGACGCAGGCGGGGTCGCAGCACTGACCCCCGCGCTCACGCCCGGTCCGCCCTCTCCCCGCCCTCCAGGCGCGTAACGGGCGGGCGAACTTCCCGAAACTCCGCGGAGCAAGATCCGCGCCCAGCGCGCCGGGACGGAAGTGGTGGGAGCGGCTGCCGTGCCGCCCTTTGTTGCCGCTCCGGGACCCCTCAGATCCGGATGGCACCGGCGCGGACCCGCAGCCCCACTCCGCGGGCTTCTCCCGCGCCTCCCACCCGGTGCACGAAGCTGACCTCACCTCCAGCCTCGCGCGGCGCGCGCCGGGAGCGGGCAAGTCCGGGTGTCCAACGGCCCTGGCCCGGCTGCTGATCCCGCCCCTAGGCCACCGCGCGGGGGGACAGCCCTCACCTTCCCGGGCTTTACCACACGTCGGAGTCGCCGCTGCCGGCGGGACTGAGGCTTAGTAGTGCTCACGTCTCCGCAGCGCCGCGGCCACTCCGCGCCTCTTTCCCACGGAGCTACGTCTCTAGATGATTCACTCAGCTCCTTACCTGGAGGCTCACACAAGTCCCCTCCCCTCCGCCGGCCCGCGAGGCGATCGGGAGCTGGCGCCCTCTGCCGGGCCACCAGGTGGGAGCACCCCGGGGACCAACAAGGGGCCGGGCGGCCGGGCAGAGCCCAGGGCAGGGACCGCGCCCCCGCCGCGGGTCACCCTCTCCCAGCAGCCCGGCGCCAATGGGGCCAGCATTCTGGGCAGAGAGCGACCTGAGCCTACCCCTAGGCCACCAGCGCACGCCCCGAGTCGCCCCTTTGCCTGCCAGCTGGTCCAGCCCTGTCCTGGAGGTGTCCGAGGAGTCCGCGACCGGCGGCCCTCGGCGTATCCAGCTTTCCTACACTGTAAGGCACCGTGAAGTATTCGAAGATGAAGTCTGCGTCCTGCGTTTTAGGTCTCTGTCTGCCTAGCAGGGAGGGGGAAAGCGATGGCCTGACAGCCTGTAGTCTCGGGGTCAGGAAGGGGGCTTCGGGCAAATTCTAGGGGTGGTGGCGCTGGAGGAGCTGGAACTCACTCTGAGATGCTCCTGTAGCTTGCCACACTGGGCAAACACTGGCTATAGGTTGGCTCCACGCCTCTGCAAGTCCCAAGTGAAACTTAACGGCGGGACTCAGGGAGAGGGAGCGCATCCCAATGTGTCCTTCCGGCCCCCCACCCCGCTCCACTCACCCTTCCCCGACGGTCCTGCCGCCGACACCCACACGCCTTCCTGGGGCCAAGCGCACCCTCAATGGGACCTCGTTGGCAGTGGAGGGCGACACAGTCCCCTGTTCAGCGCACGCAGGGTCCGTGCACAGGGCCGGTGTGAGTGGGTTCGGCGGCCGGGCACCTCCTCCCGGGAACCGGCGGGCGAGCTCCAGCGGGCGGGCGAGCGGGCACCGGGTAGGATCTCCAGGCCCGGGTGTCCGCTCCGGGCGCTCTGAATGGCTCGCAGGCGTCCAGGCCCCGGGGCCAGCGAACCCACCCCCTCGGCGCGCTCCCTTCCCGGCCTAGCCGGGGACGCGCCTCGCGCACGCGTCCCGGGGCTCCGAGCTGTCCAACTCCCCCGCCCCATCTCTCACCCTCTGGTAGCCTCGTTGCCGCCCGGAGGCTAGAGGGAGCCACTCTCCTCAGAGACCCAGGATCAGATGCTCTGACTTTCCAGCTGTTCTGGTGTGAAACCTGGCAACGTGTGGGAACCCTGGAATTCTGGGCCTGTTGCCAAGGTTACCGCCGGTGCCTAGCCCCTCGCACCTGTGAAAAGTCCTGTCATCCGCTAACTCCCTTCTGGAGGGGTCCCCCTGCCTCACTGATTCCAGCAGTGCAAGATTGTTGCCCACCTGCCCCACGGTCTAAAGTCCATAAAGGACCAGATAATCTGTCTTTCTCCCCAGTTTTTAGGTGATGCTGAGGCAGCAGTAGTGGAGAGTACACAAATTAGGTTTTGTGAAAGTGGTGAATGGCAAAGCAGTGGATAAATTTAAACATGGAGAAAAGTGTTATTTATCTGTTTCAGCAGATAGCGTTCCGTTTAATTTCCCTCTAAGCCTACTTCATTTCCTGAGTGTGAGTTTGCTCGCTTTCCTCCTGAATCTCCACCAGACTTATGCAAAGCAGCCCCAAGCAGAAAAGAGCAAAGTTTATGTGCTTTTGCCTGGGCTGAGAACACCAAGACACCAGGCTGGGCAGCCGCGAAGCAGGAATTGATATTCCCGCATCTCTGGGGCTTGGAAGTCTAAGAGCGAGGTGTCAGCAGGTCTGGCGTCCCCCGGCCTTGCATAGATAGTCCCTCTCCTCGTCCTCGTGGCATCTTCTCTGTACCCAGATCGCCACCTCTTCTGAGGACTCCAGTCAGACTGAATCAGGTGAAAGTGCCCTCTGCCTAATTCAGTTATCTCTTGGAAGACCATTTATCGGTACTGGCACGTTCTGAGGTTCTGAGGCTAGGACTTCACTGGGGCCTCGAAGGGGTGGGGGTAGTGGTTGGAGGGGGTGTCAACCGCCAATGGTGGGCTTCATTGTTCCTAAGACTAGAGCAAAAATTGAGCTCTTACCTAGAGCCCCTGCTCTATCCTGATCCCCCATGTAGTGTGGTCTTGGTGAGGGAAGTGGTGTGACTTAAAGCTAGAAGGGGTAGAAAATGTAAAAAAACAAACAAACAAAAACCCTCTCAACTCAGCTCACTTCTTGTAAGAAAATATGTATATCTATATATCACATCTATATCTCTGAGGAATCTGCCAAAAATTTGACTCTTACCCAAAAGCATTTCAGAAATGGCCCTGTTCCATCCCTGTGTTAGTGCCTAAATCTATAGTCTCCCTTACCTTGGCCCCACCTTGCTGCAGCCAGGCCCTGCCTGGGCATGTGTCTGTCTGGGACCTGCTCTCCAGGATTAAACACACTGAAGTAATCCAAGAGCTCTCACACAGCCTTTCCAGTGAGTAGGCAGGAAGTGGGTCTCTCTGCCTTGTTAGGGGAGGTCTCTAAAATACCCATCTTCAGCAAACTAGTAATGCTCTTACCTTGGGGCCTTCCAGGAAACCTCATCTCTGCTCTCTTCTAATTCTGTTCCTGTCTTCGCTTTGCTTTTGTTGCTGCAATGCTAGAATATTATGGATGAACCAGGGCCTGACATGTGCTAAGTGAGTGGTCTGCCACTTGCTAAACTACACTCCAACCCCTGTCTTTTCCCTATGGATTTATACAACCCTTCACTTTCATTGCTTTTTTCTTCTTCCTTTCTTTTCTCCTCTTCCTTCCTTGTTTTCTTCCTCTCTTCCCTACCTCTTTTCCTCCTTTTGTGATTCTGAGGATTGAATCCATGGCTTTCACACTGATCTACAGCCCCAGCCCATTTTTCACTTTTATTTTGAGGCAGGGCCTCACCAAGTCTCTTTAAGTTGCCTAGGCTGGGCTTGAACTTACATCCTCCTACCTGGCATGTGCCCCTACACCCAGCGAAGAGGAATGATTCCTCATGGGTGTTGATTACCATGGACCTCCAAACTCAGTATGCCCACAGTTGTGCTCTTTCCCCATCTGAAGGGAGAGCACAAGCTGCATACTGGCCCGGCCTGCTGAGAACATGGGGGCTGAGACCAGACACGGAGATAAGACCCTCCCCCTCATCTTTTTCGCCTCAACAGATTACAGCCACCTACTGCCACTTCCTTGGGGCCTCAGCAGTTCCCTCTGCCTCCCGCCACCACTACCAGACCCTCATACCCTTTCTTTGGTTTTTAATCCCCACCTCCTTTTTATTTTATTATTTTATTTATTTAATTTTTAGTAATTTTATTGAGAAACAAATAGCAATGAGACAATTTCAAAACTGATTAGTAAGATAGTTTCTATGATTAATACATTGCATGTTGTTGCCTTAGTAAGATGCAGATGTGATATCCTGTCCACAAATCCTATTAGAACAAATCTTTCTGTTCTTTGAATTAAGAGAATGTAGCTATACATCTGTCATATTTTGAATATACAGATACAAAAAGGTCCTCTTTTTTTGTTTAGTTTTGTCAGAGAAGGGTATTTAAATATTGTCATTTAAATATTGTATATGCATGAATTCAGCAAAATATTCCAATATAGTCCAGTAGTCCATAATAGTAGTGAGTTTCCTATAAGACTGTCAATGTCAGAAGTTGTTGACTTGAACTTTTTTACAGCTCAGTCTATTAATATGGGTTTACTTTTTATACTTTGTTTTCATACTTTTCTGCTGGATGGTTAAGACCAAGATAAAGCAAGACCTATATAACAAGAAATGTAACTTTTGATCTGATAAAGTCAGTCAAATCCACTCAGGATTTATCCTGAAACCCTGTGTCGCAGTTTGTAGATCCTTTGTGTCAGCCATGTGGATGAGTCACAGCCATTGCTTGACCAATTTGCTCTCTGTGAAAACCTGAAAGAATATTTTCTCTCCATGTGACTCTCCTTAGGCGCACTGAACATCATTGATCAGTTTCCTCTGTGGCCCCATAATCTCCTTAAATTCTCCCTTCTGATGAGACCCCTGGCCCATCTCTATGCCACATCTTCTGTTCGCTCCATCCCACTTTCCTTAAAACCTCTCAGGGATGACCTTGAGAAGTCAGGGTGAGATTGGAACTCCCCAGCTGGCCTACCATGCTCCCACCAGTAGCCTATTCTCCAACCACCAGGCAGCCACACTTTGAGCCTTGTTGGAGTGAAGAGAAGGTATTGCTGCCCTTCCAGTCTCCCCAGGAGTCACCCTCTCCAGGCGGCCCATCCCACCCACTGCCACCAGACTCCACATATATTTCAGTCATAGTCCTTGGATTACCGCCAGGAGTGACTGTCTGCTCCTCTGGGTCTTCCAGTATGTTGTGTACTCTAGAGGGGACAATCACCTTGTATCTGTGTAAATTTGAAGTCTAGATTGGCCTTGATACTGTAAAATGTTCATATATATACACACACATAATATATATTATATATATAATATATAATATATATATCTACACAAATATATACTATATATATAAATATATACTATATGTTATATATATATATATATATATATAAATAGAGAGAGAGAGAGAGAGAGAGAGAGAGAGAGAGAGAGAGAGAGCATACATACTAACATTTGTTTTAAGGAATGAATGTATTCTTAGAAATTCAGAGGATTTGGCCAAACTTAGCATTTGTTTGCAAATATCTCACTAAGAGCAATTTTGACTTTTCTGATAATATTTTGTTAGCATTTTCTCTTAAGTTAACACTTGTTTGATTCATCTTTCAGAATCTCCAATCAACTTTTTACACCCAAAGTATCCAGGGTTCCTTACCATTTTTTAAACTGCTGAGCCTGAAATCAGTATTGTAAGGATCGTCTTTTATTTTATTTTTTTGTGAAACAAAATTAAAAAGATGAAAGTACATCCTATAGGCCAAGAGTATTGTTTTTGATGATGCATCTGCTTCAGTTCACTGTATCTGAGTGTGTGCACAAGTGGGGCTATTGTATCATTAAGTGGGCTCCTTCCTGTGAGTCATGGTTGAAAAGCTGGGAGGATGTTGCCTTGGGCAGCACTGGAGCTGTGGGCGCCAGAGAACATACGTTTGCAGACAGATAGGGCTGTGGTTGAGCAGAGGATGGCTTCTGAAAGGAGCCAGGTGGAGCTATGCTTTTAATCAAGGCAGTGGCAAAGCAGACAGTGCCTTTCAGTGCTCCCTTTGCAGACAGTGGGTCCCCTAGTGATGATTCCATGGGCCGGAGGGAGGTGATAGTGTGCAGGACATCTTGGGAAGACCTCCCAGCCAAAGACTGTCTGAAGTGAGCTGGTGAGACAGGAGGGGGAGGGTGCCCGGTTTTGCTGTCAGACCAAATTGGTCCCCCTGCCCCTCTCCACCCTGGTTCCTAAACTCAACCAAGAGGTACAGTGGTGCAGGATTTTCTCAGCCAGTTTCCCTCATCAGTGTTCCAAGGCTAACACGTTACTGAGCTCAGCTTTGCTGAAATAAAATGCTATTTGCCACGTAGGGGCAAAGATTCAAGCAGCCCAGAGCCATCTACAGTGCTCAAAGCAAGATGCCCACTTTGGAAGCCCAGCTTTCTGGGCTCTGGGAGGGGCTTGGCTCCAGGGCTGTTGACAGAAACCAGGAGAAAGGATTGTATAACAAAGGACAATCAAAAGCAGCAGCTAGAAAACTGTAGGCTTGCTCATCAGCCCTGCTGAATGCTTTTAAGGGAAGAACCAGCGTCAATCCACAAGCACTTGGAAGGCAATGTTCTACCCCTAGTCTAAAAGTTTGCACCTATAAAAGAAACTGCCTTATAAACAAAGGAGACAGGGCTGGCAAGATAGCTCAGCACACTAAGCACTTGCTTAAATAAATGCAGGGGCCAGGGTTTGATCCCTGGCACCACATGCCATGCCAGCCATGCCTCCCCTGGGGTCAGGATGGGAATGAGCCAGCCATGGAGTCCAGGTATTGTGATGCACTCCTATAATCCTAGCACTAGGGAGGCTGAAAACAGGACACACACACACACACACACACACACACACACACACACACACACACACACACAATTATAGAAGACAGATTATGCTCTGCTTTATCCCCCCATGGCTTTAGTTATTCTAATCTGGGGATATTAGAACAATTGAAACTTGGAACCATGGAACATGGATGAGACTGTAAAGGGAGATGAAATGAGCACACCAGAGACAGTGCTGTGACAGCAAAGACACTCTAAAGGAGAACTTCACGCTTTATTATGCGTTGTTCCAGTTCATGTTTGCAACAGGCGGTTACCTTCACCAGCAGGCGTCTATACACGGACGTAGCACATCTTCGTTCTTCTTGTGCCCCCCTTCTCTGAGCTCTCCCATTTCCCTCCACCTCTTCATCCCCTTCCAATTCAAAAAAGCTCTACTTCTGGTTTATTCCTTCAATATTTTTCTCATATGCTTTCCCTTCATGTACTCCATTATTTATTCCCTTCATCCTTAAAAAAAACTCCTTACTTGCTATTATCTATACTTTATTTTGTTCTTTATTTGTGTTTTGGATTTCTCATATAAGAGAACCCATATAATATTTAAACTTTTGTGTCTGATTTATTTCACTTAGTATCTTATTTTCCTACTTATTTTTATTAGCACATTAATTGTATAAAATGTTTCAATATGGTATTTTTCTACATGCATGTAACATATCTTGATCATATCTATGCCCACATACCCTTCCCTTACATCTCCTCTTCCTTTCTTCCTCCCTTTTATGGTATTAATGATTAACCCCCGGACCTTCTCATCGAGCTATATCCCCAGCCCTTTAAACAAAAATCATGTTTCAAAATTTTGAAATAAAGTCTTACTAAGTATCAGAGTTGCCCACGCTGGGCTCAAACTTGTGCTCTTCCTGCCTCAGGCTCCCAGAGTGCTGGGATTATAACCATTCTCCTATTTTGTAGATAGGAATACACATCATCATGACTGTTACTACAGAATTATAATTTGTATTGGAAGATGAGCTGAATTTAAAATAGATCAGACAGGGGCAAACATGAGTTTGAACAAAGTTTTAAAGTGAGATTCAAATTATTCTTCTTTAGCTCCTAGGGAAGGGGGAGTCAATCTGGATGAGTTGGCAAAGGAAAATAAAAAGTGGCTTTGAAAATCTTGGAGGCTGAAATATTCACTGGTATTATAACACTGGCCATGTTGTGACCTCTGAAGCTAAACTCAGTGGGTGTCAGTTGAATTTTTGTCCCTAAAGAGAAAAAGATGCTTTAGCCATATTTTATCTTCTACTCTTTGTTCTATTTTATAATTTGTTCTATTTATAATTTATAATTTGTTCTACTTATAATTGATAAACACTTCTTTAATACTTTAAAAAATAGTAGGACTTTGGATCCTAAGAGGAATCCATATGCAAAGGTTTGTGTTTTGTTTGCTTGCTTGTTTTAAAATGCAAAGTCTTCTTCATATGTTGCCCAGTCTGGCCTCAAACTCCTGGGTTTGAGAGAGCCTCCTGCCTTAGCCTTCAAGGTAGCTGGAGTTACAGGTGCATGCCACTGTGCCTGGCTTTAACCACAGATTTACTTCCTTTACATGGTTGCCTCTTGGGACACTTTCAACTTTGGTTTAGATCTCAGAAGTTGGTAGCAAACTGTCATCCTTTGAGGGAAGTGTCTGAGTGTGGACCAGAGTCCACCAAGTGATCCCACCATTTGTGCTCAAGGGCATTGTAAGGTCCTATAGGGGAATCAGGCAAGCCATAGAACCCACACAGGATACAGCAGCCAACACAACAGCATGGTCGACAGCAGGAAGGGACGTGTTTTCTGTTTGTCCTGGCACCTCCTCCATCTGGCCTCCTGTTGGCTATAGCCTCTCTTCTAGGTAGGCATTGTTGTTTCTCTGTTTTCCATCTTCTGATGGGTGCAGAGCCAGCTTGCTTGTGTTCTAAACTGTGCTACTTTGGACCAGTTATAAAACCTCTCTGTTCTTCCATTTCCACAACTACAACCTAGGAATGATATTAATAGCCACCCTTCTTAGGATAATATAAGGGCTGGGGAGATGGCTCAGTGGAATAAGCATTTGCTACTTCTTCTTAGGATACTATGTCAAGCATACTAAACTCAGACTCTATTCTTAGTTATTATAATTGAAAAGTATAGCTGTTGTCGCCTCAGCAAGCCACCTATTGGAATAAAGACCACTGAAGCTGCTTCTCACTGGTGTCACCAGTGTGGAAGGATAGGAAGGCACCTTCAGGCATTTTCAGATGCTTTTATTTTGCTCATTTATTACAATAAAGTCCTCACTGAACCCCTGAGCCCCCATCAGCATGCTTAGTAGAAGGGTGCAGGACAGTATATTTATATTTTGGAGAATAAAGAGGACAAACATTGTTCCTAGTCCCCAGTAGGTGATGCCTGAAGATGCCCACACTGTGCTGACAGTGGCCTCTCCGAATAGGCTTAAATCTTTGATGAGGACCTTTCCTGCTCCGAGTGACCAGAAATCCTCCCTTTTCCCTAAGCCTTCTTTCTAAACAGGGCACAGGGACCCCTGGCTTCACTTACATCTTGTCTCTTCCCACCCACAAATCCCCTGGTGGGGGAGGGGCTCCAAGCTGGTCTCCATGACCTTGTACCAGCACTCAAGCAGGGGACACTCTCAAGGAACTGAGTCTTGACAGATGAGGAAAAGACATCCAGCAAAGACCAGGTAGATAAAAGGAAAACCTACAAGGAGAGCCCTGGAAGGGTACCTCGCCACACTGTGCTCACTGGAAGAGCAGTGGGCATTTTATGAGCAGACCACAACCCATGGTGTTTCAAGAATTTCCTGCTTTTCTTCAGGCCAGATCTAAGCCAAAACTCATGTGCCACAATTGAAGCCTATTTCCTCCTAGTCTCTTATTGGATTGAGAGCGAACGGCTGGCCGTCCATCACCCAGACAATGATAATCCTCTGTGAGCGTAGGGTCTTCATACTTTCATGGTATTGCTGAGCTACTGCTTTTCTTATCAGTGCGCTCTGTTTATTAAAAACAGCTGTTTTATCCTCCTTAGAAAAACTTGCCTGCCTGGAAACTAGAATTTTTCCTAATGTGACAGGTTTGAAAAATAAGAGATTGGCCATTTCAGCATCAAAGTATCAACTAGAACAGCACAGGAAGTGCTGCGTTGAAATAAGATCTTACTAAGTATCAGCAGAGTTTCTCTCTGCTGCAGATGCTTATCTGAGCAGCCCCTTCTGATACTAACTTGGCTTGCCTGGGAGAGGTGATGCAAGAAAAGGCTTAAGCACACTTACTAGCAGCAAGGGAAAACCAACTGCCTTGCTTTTTCATGACACAAAATGCATTTAAGTCCATTCCCGGGATCTCCTGGCTAGTGCTGTGGAAGCCCCCGGTCCCTGCCACACAGGCCCAGTTTGTGATGTAGCTGACCTGGTACAACTATGAACTCTGCAAGCAAGTTACAGGACTATCTCATGACCTTGTCCTTGAAGTTGTAGTTAAATCGTACAGGCACATCCCTCCCAAGGCCTCAAAGAGAAGCAGCCAGAAATCTGTATGGAAGATCAAGATCTGGGGTTAATCACAGGTCTTAGAACAGTACTTTCTTCCAGATGGTGTAACAGATCTTTCCTGAGAGAGTAGGACTAGCACTGTAGAACAAGCCAGCAAAGTGCCCACACCACTGGGGCTTGAGGCTCAGCTTTCAGGCCCGGTGGACAGGTTTTATGGTGAGCCTTGGGCGTCACGCACATAGCCTGCTTTCTGCTATTGCTGGTTCTTGCCTTTTGTGACTCAGTTCTCCCTCAAAGCCACTGGAAGAGAGACGTATTGGAAGACTTTCAGCTAACAAGTGGCTTCTTATTCCAGCACCGTCTTCAGCTGGGGGCAAGAGTGCTACAAAGGGTTCCAGGCCTCATGTCGGGGTGACAGTGTTCACCAAAAGAAAGGAAAGAGTCATTTCTGAATGTTTGGTGGGAGACAGAGATGCATTCTTCCACCCCATCCCCAGCCTTCAAAACTCTATGTATGCTGTTAACTTGAATGGCATGTGCTTGTCCCCAAATCCACCACCAGTAAGAAGGAGAGCAGGGCCCATTAGTCAGGCCATGCATGGAATTAGTAGCTCTGGCCATATTGTCCAGAGGCCCTGGACAGATCCAAGCAACATCTATTATCAGAATCAGAGAACCAAAAAAGAGAAGGAGGGAGGGAAAGAAAAGATGCCGAGGAGAAGATGCGATGCCCTATGATACAAGGTGTGATTTCATCATACTTTTTAATAATCATAAGAAAATTTTCTGTGTTTCTGGGTATGGGGTGATGTTGTACTTCTTTGTGTGTGTTCATGTTTGTGTAAGTGCACATGTTCACACATCCACATGCATGGTAGTTAACAGAGAAAGATCAGGAATTTCTAGGTACACACAAAAGGGTTTCACTAAGAATAGAAAGGGGAAAACAGACTCTATTTAGCACACTGCATTTCAATGTATATTTTGTTCCTGCACACCTTGCTGTGAATGCATGAACTACCTTATTACAAACTCTTTTCCAACCTATCTGTGTGGCCGACAGTCTTGGGGAATAGAACATGTCTGCCCCAAAGCAAACACCAAGTTTGCCTATCTCTTTGGGAGGTGGAGATATATCTCTCTCTCAAGAAAAGGTAGGGAAATTACTGTCCAGGATAATGTGTCCCTTAGGAACAAAGCAGGTATACTTAGTGGCCATTATGAAAGATTTGAGTCCCTTTTTAAACACATGGTTCCATCCCGGTGGTGCAACCCAGTTGAGGGGTAGCTGTCATCACTCTGGGAAATGACGCTTACGACCCACAGTGGCTACTGCTATTGCTATGAGTGATAAACTGTCCTTTGTCTCTGACCCAGAAGTCTCATGTCACCTATGTGTACTCATGATACAGGGTTCACTTGTTCACTTGCAAGTAGAATAAAATATCAGATCCTTCATAATTCCTCACACTTATGATTGCTGGTTTAAAGAGGGGAGGATGGAAGACCTTGCTTATCTCAAGACTTTTCTTAAAGAAATCAGCTTTTATTTTCCAAATGATACTGTGTCTTTATTACTTTTCTTATTGTTGGAGACTAAATGCTGACACCCAAAGTTAAAGGAAGAAAGGTTTATTTGGCTCACAGTTTGTAGATGTTTCAGTCCCTAGTCAGCTGGCTCTAAGGCAAGGTGACATTGCAGAGGGGCAACAGCTCACCGCTAGCAGGCAGGTGAGAGCTCATTAGCCCTCTTTCTGTCCCTTTTATGTTATGCAGACTATTGCCCTAGTCCTTAAACTTAGCCAGAACTATGCCAAACCAGTGGGTGGACTGGTTTAGTAATCACACATCCTTGATCCTCGCACCACACAGTCTAGATCCAACTTCCTCAAAAAGACACCCCCAGCCCATGATGGCATCAGGTTTGGGGAAGACAGGTACACACAAGCCATGTTGTTTTGCTTATATTTATTTCTCAGACTAAATAATTGAAAACCTTGAGACCAGGCTCATGTGACCTCTGTCCTGGTTGAAGACACTCTCAGCTACCCTTTGTTCTCTGGAGTCTTCACAGCCACCTGAAAGCGTGAACACCCTGCTCGAGGAAGCAAATAGGAATGCAACTCAGGGTCATCTCATCCAAGCTGCCTGAATGATGGCCTGCTAACCTTTTCTATCTTCAAATACCAGGAAACCTTAGAAATCAAAGTTCCCAAATTGTAAATGAAATCTTCCCGGTGAGACTCCTATTTGAACACAGTGTGGAACTACTCCTAAGGGTTGTATAAAAATGTTAACACCTAACTTCTACGTATGTCACCCACCATGTTCTGAATGAAGAAAATGCTGCAGTCAATCAGTACTCAGAGAACAACGGAGTCCACAGAACTCCTTGGACCCAGTTATACATTTCCCCCCACAGTTCCACATCAGAAGTTTAAATCTTATAAAACAATATGGAGGTATGAGAGACATACATGAGCTATGGAGGCAGATTTTATTTTAGCTTTGCAAGAAACAAAGACAAAATAAAATGGCCTGTGTGGAATTAGCTGGAAGTAGCTGATAGTAAGCAGCTATTAGGCCAGCCCAAACTTCTGAGTGAGAAGTCTGAAACTCTTAAAATTAACCTTCTCCATGTCAAATTGTCAACCCTATCTTACCAGAACATATGACATACGCTGTGTGAGAACCTTCTTTAGGAATAAAAAAGGAGTCGTCAGTGAGGCGTCACCTGACAAAGATCTCCTCCTATGTGCTTTCAGATGATAAGCTCATCCATTTATTCAATCTAAATAATTTAACAAATACATGTTAGTGTGTTCGTCTACACAGATAGAATCCCTTCTCTTATAAAAGTTCATGCAAGAAGCCACAACTTCAAAGTGCTGTGAAGTACAAGTACATAGCACTTAAAATTGGGGGCCCAAATATTTCTTTGAAGCTGAGACTCTTCTCTGAAGATTTGCTGTTGGAGCTGACATCTCAAAGCGTTAAAGGAATTCATTGCACAAAGACATTGGGGATGGAATTCGGGTGAGGAGGGAGACTTAGAGATCACTGTAGGATCAGAGGCCAGCACGCTTGAAGGCTGTGAAAAGCTAGTATTAGGGGAATGAAAAAGGGCAAGGTCAAGCCTGGGGTAATTTGAGCAATAACATTTTTAATGAGAGAAGTAGATTATACCACAAAAAGTAACTATCCATGAATCTACATTGATATTAGAAAACTGAAGGCATGAATTAACTAGGAAGGAAAGCTATTCAGTACAGTATAATCTCAATGAATAACGGTAGAAGTCATGGAACTAGAAAATCACTACTGGGCAAGCACAGTAATAATTGCTGCAAGAATCACATGAATGGATGCTATAATTGTGGAATAACAGTATGAAGAGAAAGAGGATAGTTACAGAGATGCGAAGTCTTTCTTTTCCAGTAAGAAAGTGTGATTTTACAGAGTAAAACCTGAAGACAGCCCTTCACTAAGGCCTCCTGTCAACATCACCAGTAATGGCTCCACTGGTATGGTGTGCCGCCTGACACAAGCATGGAGAAGGTCACAGTATTACTGGGATTTTTTTTTTTTTTTTTTGTAATTTAGGGAAGGGTCTACAGGGTGTTCAGGGTCTCACTACTAGATCAGACTCATAGTGATCCACATACGGCCTCCAAAGAGCTGGGATTACAGACGTGCACCACCACGTCCAGTCTCAATTGACCTCTCAGCACGCCCTGGGGACAGGGTCAGCACAACAGGCCTGGGATTGAACCCCCAGCCCCTGCACCTGCTTGCAAGTGCTTTAATCCACTGAGCTATTTGGCAGGCCCTTTCTGGGATGTTTTTGCTGCAGTATGTACAACCTGAGTTTAAACACGAGAAAACATCACATTCCTGCTTACAATCATGCTCCTAGATATCTATTTGTGTTGGTCAAGATTGCTAGCTCAGCAGACTAAGAGCCTGCTTAGGTAAGCAAAGGGACCAGGGTTTGATCCCCAGCACCACATACCCTCCCCCATCAGGTATATGGAGCAGGCCACGACTGGGTGTGGTAGTACATGCACACCTCTAATCCCAGTGCCGGGGAGGCTGAAAACAGGAGAATCACCATGAGTTGAAACTGGATAGTGAGACCCCCTACCAAATACATAAACAAACAAAAAAGATTGCTAAGATCTGGACCAGGGAAAGAAGACTAAGAGCTGTTCTCAGTTGAAAAGGACTAAGGGGTCATGTGACACAGAGTCCTGGTTTCAATCCTGAGACAACTGGCAAAATTCAGCAAGGCTGTGGAGTAGTGACTCATATTGCATATTAATGCTGACTTCCTATATTTGATCACTGTACATAGTTATGTAAGATATTCACATCTGAGGAAGTTGGGCAAAGGGTATACGAGAAACCTTTGTACTATTTCTGCAACTTTTTGGTATGTCTGAAATTATTTCAAAATGAAAAGTTATTTTGAAGGAAGAAAAAAAGGAGATGAGGAGGCAGTGGGAGAAGTGTACAGAATGATGGGGAGTTACTGGTGAGATGGACAGCTTGGGACACCCAGGCATTTGGATGGATGCTAGGGATTTGGGGCTTTCACCCAAGAGTAAAGGAACCATTGGAGGATCATAGGCTAAGGGTTAGATGCAGTCGTAAGGCATGTGGGGAGGTCAGTGAGGGATGTCACAGGCACACAGAGGTGGGATGCTGCACACTTGGCCCGCGGGAAGGTAGCGAGAGCGAATGGAAGGAGCCTGAGATATTTAGGAAGTGAAGTCAGTGAGTGATGTGGGTGTGGAGAGTGACAGGCACGTGGGAGTCAGGGATGACTGTACCCTTCTGTATGAGAGAGACAGAGGAGCTATTCATATAGTGAGCATAGACCCTGGGAGAGCAAGAGCTATGAGTTCAGCTTCGAGGATTTTGAATTTGAGGTACCCTTGATGGACACAAGCAGCAATGTCAGAAGAGGCAGATGGATTCTAGGGGAGTGAACCTTAGAGGTGAAGATTAAGATGGGGACGAAAACTGGTTTTTTGAAACAAATTACTCTCAAAATAGTGTGAGAGGAGGGGCAGACATATCAACAAAAGACTTAGGATTTATACTAGAAAACACAAAAGTGAAAAGCTATGTGGTTTATGAGCAGGAAGGAACACCAGCAACTATGTCGGGTTCAGAGAGGAGTACCATTGGAGATGAGCTTAGAGGGATGAATAGGAGTTCCTTGGACCAAATACAAGGGCTCTGCATGGCTGTTACCTGTGTTTCTTTATTTGGTAGGCACAGTCAGGCCCACAGGTGCTACTATAATGCAGTGGCTCGGTCATCTACCTGGGCCCTGGGACATCCGGTGTCACCCTTCATGAAGCTGGGAGTGGAAAGGAGGCACCATGTTCTCCAGCTGGTCTTTCTCTGTTCTTCTTCTTACTGTGTCTATTTTGGACCTGGTCAGCGACACATAAATACTGCAGCTTTTACCTCTTTCTCACTGTTCTTCAGACCCCTCCCACCAAAAGTTCCTAAACCTTCACTGGTACAGTGGCACATACCTGTAATCCCAGCACTTTGGGAGGCTGAGGCAAGAGGATCATCATTTCAAGTTTACCAGAGATTCTATCTTAAAATAAGTAAGTAAATAAATAAATAGTTGGGGTTGTAGCCAGTGCAAAAGGCCTATTGGTTCAATCTCCAGTACTGCAAAAATAAAAACAAAAGAACAAAAGTCCCCAGACTATATCCACTGGGCCCTACTAATTGTTTCTGAGATTTTTCTAAAAACTATTTCTTGTTGGTTCCTATGAACTCTTTCATATAGACTAGGGGTCTAGGGGCAGGGGAGATGGCTCAGTGAAATAAATGCTTCCCTGGTAAGTGCAAGGGCCGGAGTTCAATCCCCTGTTCTGGGAAAAAAAGCTAGGGGTCTCACCTCTAGTCATTTCTATTTTAATGAGAGCTTGAAGGATTTCTCTCCACCCTATTGCAAATTATGGTGCAGAAGCTTTATGGAAGGAATTATAGGTTGGAAGCAGTGTTCCATGAAGGCTCTGTACTGAGTACCCATCTTCCAAGTGACTTCATGCCATCCAGTGCATTTCCATTCCACATATGGAGAGACACAGCCCTCCATTCGTAAGTCTGATTGTCATCACAGCTGTTCTGAAGAGGGGATGGGGAAAGAGAAACAGGGACTGTGTTTCAGAGTCAGAGATTCTGACGGCCAAACCAGCGGGTCTCAAACTAAGGGGAGGGCCTCTTTCCTCCTTTCCCTAATGTCATGAAGCACTATTTAAAAACGTTTAACCTCTCTTCCCACAGAGATAGGGAGACCGCTGAAATTTGGGTCTCTAACCTTGACTCAATTACTTTTCAGGATCCCCTCTGATTTTGGCCAAGATCTACTTGAGGAATTTTCTGAGGGAAAGCCATTTCCAAGGTAGCATTTTCATACATGAACATCTTGAATTTCTCCAAGAAGTTTCAAGAGACCTTGTGCCTAGTATATGCTTTTTCTTCATTACTTTCGTCTGTGACTAAAAAAGTAGGACAAAGTCAGATTAAAACACGTAATGAACTCTTGCTGAGCAGCTGGTAATCAAAATGACAATAATGGGCACTATTTATCATAGCATTATAACAGTATTTAGGATCAAATTTAACAAGATAGTAAATATTGGAACAAAGCAAATTACAAAATGATGTCAGATAAACTATTTTACTATAGAAGAAGATTGAAGGATTTATATTATGTAATATCTAATTTCAAGACTTGTTTATTTATTTTGTATTTTAGAACAGGGTGTGCACGGTCTCACTGCATAAATCAGACTCATATTGATCCTCCTGTTTACAGCCTCCCAAGTGCTAGGATTATAAGTGCATGTCACCATGCCCAATCTCAACTGTCCTCTCAGTGCACCCTGGGGGCAGGGCTAGCACAGCAGGCCCAGGGACTGAACCCCCAACCCTTGCATCTGCCTAAGCAGGTGCTTTAATCCACTGAGCTATTTGGCCAGCCTTTCAAGACTTATTATAAAGCTAAAGAAATCAATACATATGATATTGGTATCTACATAGATGTTCAGATAAAAGAACAGAATATTAAAGAAGTAGACTATATATAAAGAAATAGACTATATATATATATATATATATATATATATATATATATATGTATATATATATATATAATTGATTTTGGACAAAGATGTCAAAATAATTGGGGAAATCATAATTATTTTAAGATGGTAGTCATATATACATATTACAATAGATGTGACAAAGAACTTTATCCAAAATATTTCAAGAACCTTAAACTCAATGAGAAAAAGTCCAATACAGTTTAATAAAACATTCACATAAGTACTTCATGCAAAATGTTATGTTAAAGCCCAATATCATCAAGAAGTTCAAATGAAAAGTTCAAAGAAACCACAGTGAACCAATGGGAAGGTCTGAATTTAAAAAAAGACGTGCTAAGTCCAAAGCCAGTGTGGGAGACACAGTTCAGTCTGTAGCGCTTGCCACTCATGCACAAGGTCCTGGGTTTTATTCCCAGCACCACATAAAACAAAGACAAGCAAAAATCTAAAGTCAGTGTTGGCAAGGATGTACAGCAGTGGAACTCTCATAGGTTGTTGGTGGGAAAGTATAGCACTATGGAAAATGAGTCGACAGTTTTCTTAAAACTTAAAAAAAAATATTCTTTAAAGGATACATGCAGAAACCCTCCTCCTAAGAGAAATGAAAACATACATCCACAAAAAGATGGGGAGACATATATTCAAAGAAGCTTAATTAACAATAGAACATGGGAATGACTCTAATCTTATTGATAGGTGAATAAATGAACTGAGAAATAGTCATACAAGGAATTGTTACTTGGTCATCCAAGCAAGACAAAACACTGATATAAATAAATGACATGGTTGTATCTCAAAACACTATGCTGAGTAAAAGAAACCAAATGGACAAAGGAATATGTGCTGCATGACTTCACGTATATGAAATTCCTAAAAAGACACATCTAATCTGTATTGACAGAAAGCAGGTCTGTGGTTGCTTGGGCCTGGCAGGATTCGAAGGAGGATTGATCAGGCAGCCATCCAAGAGAAGCTTCTGGGGTGAAGGGAGTGTTACGTGTCATGGTTGGAGTGGTGGCTTCCTTGAGGGTATAAACATGTCAAAACACATCAAAATATACATTTTAAATAAGTACATGTTATTAAATTAAAACTACACTTTAGTAAAGCTAGTTTAAAAGAATATTTAATGAATAGGAAATACTATGCTACATAAATAACAAAAAGTGCTTCAGCTACATACAGTGCTACAGTTCCTGAGAAACCTCATTTGGTAAAACACAGCCACCTTCACAGTGAGCCTGAGTCCTTCTTGGAGATTCCCTAAGGACTCAGTCCCAGACCTAGCCCAGTGTTCAGTCTCTCTGCTATTTCGAGACCCCGTCGTATGTGTTGATTCATGGGAAGAGCTAGGAATTTTGGGCTAGCTCTTCTTTAAAGAATTTTTGCTTTTCTTATCAGCTGCAGTCCAGCTACCTGATTTCTTAGTCCACATTCCTTCTTCTCATATCTTCTCAGAGCTCCCATGGGTAGAGGAGCACAAGCCTGCCTTGCTAACTTTTCACCCAACACCCAAGACTTCTCAACGTTCTTGACAGAAGGAATTTAAGTACTTTCATATTTCCTTACCCTCCTTTTCTCATGTCCTCGTTGTTTTTTCTGGCTTGGTCCCTAAAACATATCCTATTTCTGTTGGGCTGTCCTAGATCATTCCTTCTAGAACTCAGTTTTACCTCTCTGCCCTAATTCTGTGGAATCTATATCCCAGTGTCACTATGGCATAGCACCTGAGAAGTTTGCCTTGGATTTCAAAGTGACTTAGAGACTCAGCAAAGACTGGATGACCAGACTACCCTTCAGCAGCCACCAAGACCATACCCTTGTGTGGAGGCGCCTACATAAGGGCAAACCTGCCCTTGTCCTCCGGTTTTCTCATAGCACTTACCAGAGAGGATTTTAATGACTCATCATTTGTCTCCTTTCCCTCAAACTATGCAGCTTATGGAGGCGGGCAGCCCATAATCAACAGTTACAACCCTCATGCCTAGCATTGCTCCCAGCCTTTTGTAAACTCTCAAATACATATTCTTGTGGTGCTGAGGCTGTCTTGGGCTCAGCAAATGAATAAGGCTTAGTATGTCTCCTTGGCTCTCACAGGCAAGAGGAGAGTTAGCATTCACATAACTGTAACACAAGGTACAGTGTGAGGTAGGCTACACTCACATTAACACTGGGCAACCAGGAAAAGGGTTTCAAGTGAAAAGAGGTACTGAAGCTTGACTTTCCTAACAATGATTGCTAATTATTTAGGAATTATTCTATTCAATGAACCAGCTACCCATTTACCTGCTATCTTATTTCTTGTGAATGCTACAAAGGAGCACCATAAACTGGGTGCCTTAAAATTACAAAGGTTGTTATTTCACAGTTCCTAGGCCAGAGGTCTGAAATCAAGCGGTCAGCAGGGCCAAGTTCCCTCTGAAAGACCCAGGACCAAGACTTTCCATTATTCCAGCTTTTGGTAGTTTCCCGTGATCCTTGATGGTGTTTGGCTTGTAGCTGTGTCATTCTGATGCCTCCTTTACCACCTGCCTTGTTCCATGCACTCACTGCTCGGTGTTTTTTCCACTCATCATGAGAACACCAGGCACTGGATTCAGGTCCCACCCAACCAAGTTAGCACGCTCACATCTTAACTGGTTAGAACTGCCGAGACTGCATTTCTAAATGTGGGAGTATTCTGAGGGACCAGGTGGACGGAAGCTTGGTGGGAGGGCACCATTTGACTCATTATGCACGTATAACCTATTAATACCACAACTGTATTGGGTCAGCATTATTAGGATCCATTTCATATGTGAAGAGATTGAAGTGTAGAGTTTAATTGGCTGCCCAAGGTAATGTACCAGGAAGTGTGAAGAATCCAAATGTTTTACCAGACTGGACTACTCATTGTGACTCACCACCTTTAAGACATAAAGCACCAACAAAAACACTTTTTAAATTGCAAACAACATCATCCATTTAAACTGGTATATGTAGAATGAATGTGCAGATTGAAGATGGTCAATTGCTTAGCACCTTGCTCTCATGGCTCCCTGGAGAAGAGCAGAACTGCTACCTTGGCCTCGCCACGCTGCTTCCTTCTCCTCACCCTGAGTGGCCCCAAACTTCTTAGCTGAAGCTTAATCCCCACTGTCATAGTGGCAAATGGTGAAGCCTGCTAAGGAGTGGTGCAGTCACGAGGATCCATTGCTCACAAACACATCAGTGCCTTTCAAAGGACCGCAGGGAGCTAGTTGAGGCCCTTTCTGTTTTCCCTGCTCCATCATTTGAGGATGGTGTTATTCTAAAGGACAGAGCAAAAAGGGATCAACCTGGGAGTTGGGACCCTGGTGCCTTTATTGGGTACCAAACTGTCCAATGCCTTGATCTTGTACTTCTCAGCTTCTGGAACTGGGGGAAAACAGATTTCTGTTCTTTACAAATTATACAACCTCAGTATTTTGTTGGAGCAGCACAACCTGATTAAGACCTTCCCCAGTAAGTTTTCTAGATGCTTGCTTTCTGTCTGAGTCCCAAGCCGCTGCATGTTGGTACCAGAAATGCCTAAGAAAGCAGATGTACAAATGGGATGTGCACCTAGAGAGCCACCAGTTGGGGCAAGAAGGCACCATAAAGGTCCTGTCACTCTTGGAGGAGAACACAAAGTTCTGGCTTGGTGAGGGTGGGAGCAAGCCTTCAGAAGGGTGGAAAGTGGCAGGATCTGTTTAGTTTGCAGGAGCTACTATTTAATTGTGTGTTGTGTTTGCAGTGAGAAAAAGAGTGCATTAAGACAATAATACATGGTTCCGCCAAAAAAAAAAAAAAAAAAGACAATAATACAGCAATGCCTCAGCACAGTAGCATATCTCTAGCTTACACTGTTTGCAAATGTTGGTTGGCAAGTGGCAGGGAGAGGGGTAGGGCAGTCACTGGTGCATTGTTCATGGCCCCAGGTAGATGGTGCCTCCTTCCTCCTGCAGCTGCATCATGTACAGAGAAAGAAGAGCAAGGCATGGAGAGCTGTTTTCCCCACATTTTGTGATCCCTACTTGACTGCCAGAGAAGTCAAGAGCCTCCTGATTACTGTGGAGAACAAGGGAAGAATTTTGAAATGCAATTTTAATGTAAAGATATTTTCTCATCCTTGATTTTTTTTTACTGGAAATTGAACTCAGGGCCTTGTATGTGCCAGGCAGGTGCTATGCCACTGAGCTACATCCCTAGCCCTATAATTGTTTTTGAAGCGGGCTCAGGGACGAACTGCTCCAGCTCTAATCCCAAGGTTGTGCTCTATATGAAGTCATGTACAACTAGACAGGCAACCAAATGAGGACAAACTCACAAAGCAAAAGCCAAGGGAGCTGTTCCAGCACACAGGTACCCTCCTTCCCCCAGAAAGATGGAACTGTAAACTCACATTTACTGTGCCCAAGGCAAAAGGGCCTCCAGGAAGTGCACTGATCATCAGGGATCAGGGAGGTTTCTTCTGAGTCAGAATCCCTCAACCCTTCAAGAAGAAAGGCCCTTGGGACTCAGCAGCCTGCTCCTCCATCACCAGTTACTCACGTGACCTGGGGCCATCCCAGAGCCACTGCCAGGCTGATGTACTTGTTTCTTGAGAATTCCGTGAAAATTTGGGAATGAGAAACACGCAATGAAAACTTCCTGCTATCTATAGAAAAGACTGGAATGCCTCTCAAGGATGGCAGGAAACAGTTTTTTGTGGGGAACTTGGCTTTTCCCCTTTTGACAACTATTGCCTTCAGCCTTGAGAGGCGTTGTGGTTCATAGGTCGTGTAGAAAAAGAACAGTGGGAAATTTCTCAGGAATTTCGTTTGTTTCTGCAAAACAACTGAAGCCAGCTGAGATATTATAAATGCGGCATATGTCCATTTAAAAATTAAATAGGACATTATTATGACCTGTATCTAGATGTACACCCAAAGTCTCAGAGCCAACCTGGATGGGGTGACACAGATCAGTAAGCCTATGTCCTGGATGGTAGTATCAAGGGACGAGTGAAGGCAGGGTGCTGCTGCTTGCTGCTTGCTGCCTTCTGCTTGCTGTACCATGAGCCATTTCTCCTCTGCGATCCCTCTCTGCCTTGGAGCCAGCTGGCTATGGACTGAAGCCAATACAATCTATGAGCTGAAACAAACCTTGCCTCTTTTAACTTTGGGTGTTGGGTATTTTGTCTTCATAATGAATGAAAAGACAGATTTGAAAGATGAAAAATACACCTTTTTCCTTTATTAGCACCCCACTACTTAAAGATAGCCACTATTAATGTGTAGTATTGCATATTAATTATAATTGTACATCTCCACAGAATTCCTCACTTCACTCTAACATTGAAAATACATATTTCAATGCAGTTTTATATGTGTTGAACACTACTACACTATTATGAAACTTCCTTTTATTATATATTTAATACTCTAGACATTCCCTATTTCAATGCATATATGTTTGTTTTATTCTTTTTAGTAGCTGCATACTATTCTTCTCATAGTTCTACTTTATGGATCAGCCATGCATTGATCAATATTCAAATTATATTTAAATTTTTAAAAATTATGCTACTGTAATTTCTTTATTCATATAGTTTTGGACACTTATGCAAATATATTTAGTATCCATTCCTAGAGGTAGAGTTGCCAAGTTAAAGGGGAAGTATTTACAATTTTTATAGATAGCATCAAATGCTCTTGATAGTTTTTTTTATATTTTACTAACAACTTATAAAAGGAACTATTTATTTTCCCCATATCCTCATTTACTCTAGTTTCATGAAATTTTTAAGTCTTGCCAATTGTCTTGTTGAAAAAAAGGCGTCTTTGTGTTTCAATTTGCATTGTTTCCCATAAATGTTCCCGTTTCAACCTTTCAGAAAAAAGAATGCAACACATATTATGCAGAGTTGCTGGCAACCGTAAAAAAGAGGGTTTAGATTTAGCAACATATTGTGGATGGAAATGTCCCTTACACCAATCATTTCCACTGTCCAGATAGCTTCATGGACCAAGTGGCTTTGGAGAGAATCCAGCAAGGTAGAACAGATCAAACTCATTTATAAATTGTTGGGGAGGACACTGGGGTCCACATCTAGGCACAGCTGAGACTTTGTTTCTCTGACTCAGCCCATCTACAGGAATGCCCACAGCTTGGATTCCACTGACAGCAAGAATGCTCTGCGCCTCTGGACTGAGCTGGTACTGAACCTGCACACTCCTAAGGCAGGATTGGCTTCTATGTGTTGGAACTTGGCAACCACTGGTTAGAGGGTAAGGGGATGTATTAATTTTCAGCCCCTTTTTCCTCTGCCATAGCCCCTGAAGAGAGTTATGGAGTATCGCAGCGGGTTTTGAATAAACAGGGCTGGTGACAGCAATAGGAGGAGCAGGCAGTGAGCCTCAGATCTGTGCTCAAGTGTCCAGTTGCTGTCGATGTCCCTCAGCCATCATCGCAGATCTTTTGGCTTTCTCCACATGACTGTCAGAAATTGACTCCTTTGCCCTCTTCTTCCTACTGTACCTGGGGTAGCTCAAAGGCCACCCCAGAGACAGCACCAGACCAGGCCACCAGTGACAGGCATGATGGATTCTCTCCACAGGCCCTGGCTCTGGGGCGGCTCAGCAGCAGCCTGTTCCTTCCCAGTGCCTCCACTTGGTCCTTGGAAAAGGATGTGTAACAGTGGTTACAGCTGAGGCTTATGAATCTGATACTCTAGCATGTAAGTCTCACCTTAACCAGTTGACTGCTGTGTGGCTTATAGAAAAACTACATTACCTTTCTGTGCTTCAAATGTTGACTGACCTTGTTACAACTGTGCTGAGACTCCAGTTACCTGAATACAGAAGACCTAGTGACAATGAAGTAGCAGTCCTAAGATTCATTAGAAATCAGCTATTTTCCATCTCGCTTGACTTACCTTACATTACTCACATTTGATGCACAGCTTTGCCCTTTATGCAGGACCGAAGTAGGAAGACTGTGTAGGGTGCTATGGAGCTGTCCACTCTGCCTCACTCTGGCTGGGACTCAGGATAGCTGTACCCAGAGGGAGCTTGGGCTCGTTGAGTTTGGTTTTTTGCTTGTTTATTTATTTTTCATGTACTTAGCACAGGGTCTTTTGGGTCTACAGGTAAATTGAACTTGTAGTGATTCTTCTGTTTTCAGGTATACAGCTTTGAGGTTACAGGCACATGCCACTATGCCCAGTCTCAATCGTTCTTTCAGCGGGCCCAGGGGCAGGGCTGACGTGGCACACTGGGGATCAAATCCCAGCTGCTGCTCTCTGCCTAAGCAGGCTCTGTAGTCCACTGAGCTATCTGGCTGGCTCTTGAGCTGGTTGAGTTCAGATGTGAGGGTCAAGTGTGGGGAGATGCTCTGTTCACTGAGAAGGATGGAGTAGTAAGATAGAGTGGGCAGACTCCTCTCTTCTCTGGGATCTAAGACTGCCCTGTGCACTTAAGCCCTAGATGTGAATTTGCATCTGTTCAATGAGGGAGACAGGCAGAGCTGAACAGCGCATTCCTGTGACTCCCACCATGTTCCTCGTGGCAGGACAGTTTATTTCCAGTGGGATGCTCCTGGCTAATGCCTCGAATCTGTTCTCAGAGTTAGTAAGGACAAAGCCATCTACACTGTGTGTGTTGATTACACAGCACCATCAAGCCAGAAGGGTTATATAATCTAGAGTGTGACCCGGTAGACAGCTTGAGAGAGAGAACAGGTTTAATACCATTGAAGGCTAAGGACCGCGTGTGAGTCAGACATCACACAGTTTACAGGACACAGAGCAGGCAGAGAAGTGACATGGAGATAAACACTGCATGGCTCCTGGAGGCAGCCGCTCTGCAGAAGCCCAGCCTGGGTTGTTCAAATAGGACAGAGTGGGAAGCTATTCTACTCGAGGTGGAAGAGTTGCAAACCCCCAAAGCTGAGTGTAAACTTGGATTTAGAACCTTGTCCAAAGAACAAAGGAGACACAGCCCCACACATAGGGACACCTGAAGAGGGGACTGGTTATTAGGGACATGGGAGGACTACTGCTGTTTTTTCTGGGCATGATAATGCCAATGTGGGTAGCAGGAGAGACTTGTACTGTGGGGGTAAGAGGCATCTCACCCCTGATGTGTTCAGCTACTTTTTCCAGGAAAGAGAAAGACAGAGACAGAGAAACAGAGACAGAGACAGAGAGAGGCAAAGAGACAGAGACAGAGAGAGGCAAAGAGACAGGCAGAGAGAGAGATGTTTCTTCACTCTATCTGGCTTCCTCTACATTGAATCTAGGTAGAGAGTGAGTTCATGTAACTATAGTTTTCAACTTTTCAATTTGCAAATATGCAAAATGATAAGCAAGAGGAAATGAGAGTTCATATGTGCAGGATCTTTGTTATTTCTTAGCAACAACACACCTTTATCATGGACAAGCTTCTTCCCTCAGGGAAGGGAAAGAGTCCCTGACCTGTCCCTGACCTGTCCCCCTGCAGGTGATTTCTCCGAGGCTGGGCCTAGAGAACACTTGCTGATGTGCCAGTGTCTCCAGCATGGGGCTCTAAAGTCCCCTAATTTTTACAACAGTCTCACCAGTTCTGTATGCTTTCCCAGTGTCCTCATTTGGAACAGAACTCAAGGCTGACTTCTTTCCTGATTTCTCTGCCTCCATGCTGAAAATATGATGATTCAAGGATTTAATACCAAACACACTTACCTACAACATAAAACCATCTTATCATTGCTCAGTTTCTGTTTTGCTCATATTTAAGGTCATCATTCAGAGTTTATCTCAAACATTTAAGAAGTAGCGTGAAATTGTACTGCTCTTGTATCTTATATTCATATGCCCATAAGCCAGTATAATCTAATCCAAAGAGAGAATTCCCCAAGAGCAGACCTTTCACACAATGGCAGGCTGAAGAAAGGCCATGTGAGTGAGAAGGCCTTTTAGCAAAATGAATGAAATTTCTCCAAACACTTGGAATTCTCCCTTGGCAAAACAGAATCAGAACAAACATCACTGAGAGGAAAGAATTCACATGTGCCTCTCATCTGTAGAAATGTCTTATAAGAGCTGTAGGAAGTTGGCGCCTTGCATAGTCCAGACACCGTACCTGGTGATGGACACCAGAGGAAACCATTGCCCAAAGAACAAGAAAGATCTGTGACTCTCAGACTTTAGTGTTCCCTCAGATATTCACTAGGAGAGGGGATAGGGAGAAAAGGGAGCTCTTGCATATGGCTGGTAGGAATGTAAAGTAGTACTGTCATTATGGAAAGTATTACGGAGTAGTACTATGGATCCAGAAATAATGCATCTGGCCAAATTTATGCAACCATCTGAAACCAGGATGTTGAAGACACCTGCATTCCCATATAATGTTATACACAGTAGCCAAAACACAGAATCAAGCAAAGTGTTCATTAATAGAAGCACGAATAAAGAATGGCATAGATACACAATGGAATGCTACTCACTCTTTAAATAGAAGAGATTCTGTCATTTGCAGCAGCATGGGTGGGGCTGGAGCATAGAAAGGAAATAAACCAGACACAGAAACACAAACATTCTTGCTTGAGCATGAAATTTAAAGAAAACGATCTCAGGAAAGATTACAATGGTGGTCCAGAGTCTAGGGAGATGAAGATCACAGGATGCAAGCCTTGGATAGTAGGAATAAGTTTGATTGATTGTTTTGAAATCTGTTGCCTAGTGCTGTGGATCCACCTAGGGAGCTGAGAGGTTGAGTACTGAAGGACTCAATGTGGCTGGAGCATGAATCTCTAATGTTCTCATTGCAAAAGATATCATATGTATGAGGTAATAGGTGGGTTGGTTGGCTTGACTGACTATTCCACATTGTATTTAGAAAGAAATAGCATCTCTTTGTACCCTATAAATAAATATAGCTATAAAGTGTCAACATATGATTTTTTTAAAATGAAAAACATACAGTAGGATTGGTACTTTTTAACTCTTATTAAAGAAAAACTCAAAGCCTATCATTTGCCATTACCATCCTCTCCCATGAACTAAGAAAAGATACACTTTAATTTCAAACATAAGAGCATAAAGTCACTCAGGCTAGTGGCCAGGAGGGCAGAGGCCTGCAGCGTGCCTGGGTGGGCCAGAGGGATTAAAAAGTTAGTTTTCCAATTAGGATGTGGCCAAAAGAAAATTTACAGAGCCAAACAAGAAGATCGGGTCTGGTCCCAGTAGTGATACCAACCCTTCTGGCATCTTATGGGCTTCTGGGACTTAATTATAAAGTATTAAAGGTTTACTGTGCACCAGAAAAGAATTACACACTCATTTCATGATGCCAAGAACAGCTCCATGTGGGTATGTATATCACTTCATATTTTTGAAGTCACCATTTAATGACTTACTTTACTTAAACCCCAGAACAGCAATTAAGTAAATTTGATCATCCCATTTCTCACTTTTCATTTGACACTGAAGCCCCTAAATGAATCCTTGTTGAATCTACAAAAATCTAGACATGTTTTCAATAGTTAGCAAATCATTCCTGATCTGACCTATAGAGAGCCTTTCCCACTCCTTGTCATGGCCCAGGAAGTTTATATTTGTAATTCCATGAAAAATTTATTGAAATCCCATCAAATTAATTCCAGTCTGCCACTTCCAGTACACTCATGGTGATAACAGAGACACTAAGGTATATTTGTAGTTCTGGTGAGCCAAGGGGTCTTAAGTCCAGCCATGATAATGGCTAATTGGAACAAAGTCCTAGACAGGTCCAAACTTGGGTTTTATGAATTCATGAAGAAGGGAATGTATTGAGAACCAGTTACTGTGACAATGACGTGAAGTAGGTGAGTGCCCTGAGCTGGGTTAAGTAGGAGGCCAGAAATCAGCTCTGTAATACACAGAGAGAAGGATCTGCAGAAAAAGTATTCTGCATGACACAACTGAAGTAGTATCTAATGTTTTGGAGTTGGTGATTCTGATATGTAATCTTTTATGCCCTGGGAAGTCATAGCCTCTTATCTCAAGGCTTGATCCCAGCAGACAACATGGACCATGGCTGTCCATCACACCTTGCCCCTGGCTCACACATGTTTTGAGAGCTATGGGGAGGGAAGCCCTTGGATCCCAGGGACTCCACGGAAAGGCTCTGGAGAGGAACTCCCCCTCTCAGTGGTCCATGGAAGAGCTGGTGGTTGGTTCCTTTTAGTCTGATGTCTCCTAAGTTGACTGTAACACTAGGACTTCAGTACAAGGAGTATATTTATGAGGTGAAGGACAGACAGAGTAGGTGCAAATTGGGCACCTGGACAAGACTCTGCAAGCCAGTGGGAGACAATCCGGAGCAACAGCACACAAGTGGCATGGGACTGAGGTGTTTGCAAGCCCATTCCTGCCAGTGGTTGGGTGATGGCAGCACCAGGTGTGTGCATGTATAGGGGAGGAAGCCTACTCTGTGGGTGGATGGCGGGTCACAGCAAAGGGACGCAGGTGCCAGCAGCTGGATACTGCAAGGGTAGCACAGGCAAAGGTAGCATGAAAGTGGGCCACGTGTGTCTTGCATTGCCCTGTGTCCTCTCATGGGGAAGTGGCCCAACAGATTCCCTCAGTTACTATGACAGCTTAAAAGTTTTTTAAAAAGTTCAATATTGCTAATCCAGCATTGCTTTCTCTGTAAAGTCAGTAAGTGCTTTATCTTGGATTCATTCAGATGCCTTCTCACTCCTCCTGGCAAGCACACATTAGCATGAAAATAGCTGACTTGAGAAAGCTCTCACACAGAAAACTTTGTGAATTTGTTTGTTTTCTGGTTCTTTAAACAAAAACCCCCAAATACTTGGCAGAAGTTAACTAAATCTCACCAGGTACCTGAACTGTGAAGGTGGGAGACTGTTCAATCCTGCTGAGGACATTTAACAGGAAGGGAAGCAGACTGTGCTTCACATCCAATGTGACAGCAGCGCAGGACTCCAAGCTCAGCCCCAGCAGGTGGAAGCACAGGTTCAAGACTTCCAGGTCAAGGCCAGGTAGAAATTTAAGTGCCATTACATGGAGTGTGGAGAAATCCAGCAGGTGCTGACAAAGTATTGGTGCTCCTTATTTATGTTCATTTATTTTATTGGGAACACAACAAACAACTTGGATTTTTCTAAATAAAACAGAGAAAAAGGCCAGGGTCCAAATATGATGTCTCTGATGTTGTGGCTTTATACATAAATAGTTCTTGTGGATTTTCTCAAATTGGGGTCAGATAAGCACTTTTTCTCCTGAAGGCCCCTGGTGAGCATCTGCTAATATTTCAGTCTTGTTCTTAATGTGCTACCTACGTTCTCACACTTGGTTCATTATTGCTTTCAGCTTTCTCTTGCTTCCAACTCAGTGATATCTCTGATATTATTTTGCCTTTTTGGTTTGTGTGCAGTTTTGGTGTGGTGGATTCTCTAATGGTCAACTTGAGACACCCAGCTGAACTGAATCAACTTGGTTCAGGGTATGGAAGGCTCACCTGAGGACTGTTGTCAGCAGCATAAAAAGAGAAGGGAAGGAAAGATGGGGTACTGTTGATTCTCCTGGAGAAGCTTGTCATGCTGGTTTTCTTTTTTTTCCTCATATTTGGGAGGTTTTCTGCTATTATTTCTTGCCATATTCTTTTTATGTCATTTGTATTGACTCCTTCATTCTCGTTGATACCAATTATTCTCACATTGTTCATTCTGGCATCATCCTGCAGGTGATGGATTATTTTTTCCTGCATTCTTGTTGTTTTTAAGAGATCCTTTCTCACCTTTTCACTAGCTGCT